>PVIC010059523.1:0-10085 GCA_004025085.1 Thryonomys swinderianus | reverse complement strand
TTTTTTATATTTATTGAGTATTTGGGCTTCTGTGACTAGATTATTTGTATTCTGTCTTATACTATGTATCTGTCTTTTTCTTATTGATTCTGGATCCTGCTTATCAATTGTATGGATCGTAAATACAGTCTGTGAGGCTATTACTTTGTTCATAGTCTTTTGGATTTTGTTTTAGAATTATCATTTTTCTTGTATTTTGGCCTTAGCATTTTGTGATGATTGCTCTTATTCTTAGTGCATTTTACTATAGAAACGATTTGATCTGATACTCATAGAGCTGCACCCACTTCCTCTGTGGTTGCTGGAGGTATCTTTTTATGTATCTTTATTTTCAAACTGTTTGTGTCATTGCATTTTGGTATATCATTTATAAATATCTTATAAATGGGTTAGTTTTAAAATTCAGTTTGAAATACTCTGAATTTGAATTATACGCTTCCATCTAGGAAGAGTTACTGTCCTTGCCAATGTACAGTGTTGGTATTTTTAAAAAATATTTTTGTGCCTTCAATTTGCATTGTAGTTTCCTTGTCTTCACCTCTTGTTCATTTTGCTAAAATAAGTTGTTTTTATGACTTTAACCCACTTTTTCTGGTTATTCTGAATTTTTCTCCTTTTAGTGGATCCCCTTAAACTTTAGTATATATTCTTGATGTTAACACTAAAGGTAGTCAGGTTTTTTTTTTTTTTTTTTTTTTTTTTTTAATTTCCACATGAGGACCAGAGGGTTAGCTCAGTAGTTCCGGCTCCTGCCTCGCAAGCGCAAGGACCTGAGTTCGATCCCCGGTTACCACATATAATGCTGGGCGTGGTGGCTCACGCCTGTTATCCCAGCACTCAGGAGGCAGAGACAGGAGGATTGCTGAGTTCGCGGTGGCTTGCCTGGGCACCATAGTGAGCTCAGGGCCAGCCTGAACTACAAAGCGAGACCCTGTCTCCAAAAAGAAAAAAATTTCCACATGATACCAAACCTAGGGAATGCTTTACTCTCATCAACCCTTTTGTCTTGCTGGTAATTATTGTCCAGAATACCAGTTTCACTTTTTAATGTCTTCAGATTTGTCATCACCAGCATCATCCTTTTTATGATTATTTCATATAAATATTGTTTACTTTTGCTCATATGTTTACTAGTTTCTCGTTTGTGTTTCTTGCATTCCTCGACTTTCTGTTATTTTTTTTTCTTTGATTGCATCTTTTGCTAGTTTCTTCAGCAGAACATTCCACTGATGACCATTAACATCCTATTGGCCAGGCCCTGGGATCCATGCCCTGGCTCCTCCTGTCTTGGAAATTGTCACCTCTTTTTTTTACAGTTCTCATTTTATTTCTGACTTCTGAAGAGTCTCTTTCTTTTAAGCTCAGGTATTTATGCCAAATAATTACATTACTGTTGTGTCTGTGTGTTGGGAGTAAGGAGAATTTAATGAACTCAGTAGAACAGCTCACTGGGAACATTAGACATGATTTTAAAGTCTTGTATGAGAAGAAACATGAAACAAATATCTATACTGTGATAATTCCATTTGATGTTTATAGAATGTATCAATAGCTTCCTCCAACATTTATGTCATTACAAAATGCAAACTATAAAGAATTAGGTTTAATTGTATTTTTGGCTGCTTATGAATTTATACATTTATTTATTCAATTTTCTTTATTTTATGTTTTTCAAATTAGAGAACATCTGCTGACTTTATAAAGGAAAAACCAATTATGTCCCTGCCATTCTGCAAGCCTCTGTCCCTTGCCATGATAACCAGCATTGCTGGCCTAGTACACATTGCTGCTTGCAGTTCTCCATGTGAAATAACACAGGTAGCAAGTTTGCTAAGCAAAACAGAATATGCAATTAAGAGTATTTTATTAACTAGAATTCCTGAGAATTGTTAACCTGACAGTTATCTTAATTTATCATTTTGAAAAACCAAAATTTACCCATTTTCTTTCCAACTTTAGAAATTCCAGTCCTGGGACTAATTCTCCCATGGCTGACCTCATCTTTTGGACTTGAGTTAGCCCTGTTTTAAAGGGTAATCCTTTATTCTTGCTCCACCAAAATTTAAGATTAAAAACTCATTTATACAGGTCAAAGGAGAGATAATTTGTATTTATCATAGAAACAATTCTAAGGCTTCATGGCCAGCCTTAGCCATGTGCTTCCACAGTGCTACCAGGCTGCAAGGTGATTCCAGGGCTGGAGGACAGAGCTTTAAAACTTGGCATTACTAGCTAAGCTGTCTGTCATTGCTGTGGCTGAAGACAGGCCTAGGATCTATTTATCCAAAAGTCAGCCGAAGATGATTATGTACCTGTCTGGCTGAGCATCAAAGTTATTTGGAAAACTGTTAAAAGCTCCTGTTTCCAGGTCGTGTCCTTAGGAACTCTGATGTAATTCACCTGGATGAAGGTCTAGACATTGGCATGAATTGACTGTAATATTTATGTTGAGATAACATAAAATTTAGCATAGCACACTGACACACCATCAAGGTCATCTCTTTGGGACTACTGGTTCTCAAGTCCATCTTTAGAGAATCATGATTTAGCAAGAAAGCAGTGAAAAGAACTCCAGATATAGAGCAAGAAAACTTGCAGTTGCCTTGGTCTGACAGCTATGGACACTGAAGAAAATATTTCCCTTTCTGAATCTCTGCCTTATCATCAGTCAATATCATAATTATGCTCTGTGTTACATGCAGTGATTAGCTTGTTACAAAAATGAAATGTAGGCTGGGGATTTAGCTCAGTGGTTCCAGCATTTGCCTGGCAAACACAAGGTCCCGAGTTCAATCCCCAGTACTACATATCACAGTACTGGATGTGGTGGCTCACGCCTGTAATCCCAGCGCTCTGGAGGCAGAGGCAGGAGGATTGCTGAGTTCGAGGCTGGCCTGGGCTACATAGTGAGTTCAGGACCAGCCTGAAATAGCCTGAAATAGCTGGTCCTGAACTCACTATGTAGCCCAGGCCATCCTCGAACTCAGCAATCCTCCTGCCTCTGCCTCCAGAGTGCTGGGATTACAGGCGTGAGCCACCACATCCAGTACTGTGGTATGTGGTATTGATTGCTGGTGGGTGTGAGTCTCCATGCCCAGGATTGTATGTGGTTACCGGGGATCGAACTCAGGACCTTGTGTTTGCGAGGTAGGCACTGGAACCACTGAGCTAACCCTCTGGCCCAAGTCCTTGTATTTTCTTTTTTGAGACAGGGTCTCGCTTTGTAGTTCAGGCTGGCCCTGAGCTCACTATGTAGCCCAGGCAAGCTGCCGCGAACTCAGCAATCCTCCTGTCTCTGCCTCCTGAGTGCTGGGATTACAGGGGTGAGCCACCACGCCCAGCACTGTAGTATGTGGTATTGATTGCTGGTGGGCATGAGTCACCACACCCAGCATTGTATATAGTTCCTGGGATCGAACTCAGGGCCTTGTGCTTGTGAGACAGGCGCTGGAACCACTGAGCCAAATCTCCGGCCCAAGTCCTTGCATTTTTATAGCTTGTAAGACTCTATAGAAATATGAAGTATATGGTTTCTTCTAGGTTTAAGGTTTTTTTCAGTTTTCTAAGTTAACTGTTGACCTTTTCCATGATTGTGAGCTCATGAATCAGTAAAACATATTAAATATTATATTTAATGTTCTGATCAACTGAAATGCCTGTTCTGCAAACTCCCTAAATCCAGTTGTCTAGGCCAGCTTTAGCACAATGACTATAATGATATAAGTACATATTCAGGTCATTTTGATCCTTTAATTTTAACCTCCAAAATGTCCAAATACTTTAACTCAAGAGAAACTTTGAGTTAACACGATGTACATTGTTGATGCTGATCCTGTCTTCTCTCTTTTAATATAAATGACGAGTTTCTGGAAGAGAAATCAGATGTCTGCATGAGGGTCTGCATGAATGATTAAAAATGCTGCAAGTAAACTTGCCTTTTTAAATGTTTTAGTCTCATAGTGAAACTATTTAAATATTATGAAAGAAATTAAAAACCCATGAAAATTTAAGTATCATTGTGAGAATGCTGTATTTTGACATACCATATAATTTTAACATACCATTTTCAAAAGAGTAACAATTACATTCTTCATTCAGGCATAAGATTGGTGTTTCCTCAAGAGGTTGTTGCTGGAGCATTTGGACGGTGTGATTAGGTGATCATTTCAAAACTGGAGCTTATCTGGCATTATCAACCACATCTCAACAGGAAGCTAATTACCAAAAATTAGTTTGGTCTCTTCCAAGTTCTTATGAAAAAGATTTTTCCTTTGACCTCTTAAGCTATGTAGATTTCTTGCACCCTTACTTAAGAAAAATAAAAATAGTAGAAATAATGTGTTTCTGTATGATTCCAAATTGAGTCACAATTGTAAATTGTCCAATTAAGATAAATGGACAAAATTATCATTTCATCCTTGTTTTAAGAGATAAACAGGTGCATAGCATGAAAAATTCAGTAATTAACTCCTCCCTTGGTCAACTATTTTTCTTTGGTGAAGAAGTGAACTACTGGAGGAGATAATTTTGGTCAGTGAGTTTATATATTGCCAATGAATTTATATATTCTTCCCTAGAAGAAATTGAAGGGCAAGACATATCATTTTCTCTTTGTTTCATCCAGAAAACATCAAAATGTGGTTTCTTGTTATAATCTTCATTTGTATATATGCCACTATCCAAGAAGGAAGGGAACTCTTTGGGGCCATTACCAGCACGAGGTTGGAAGTTTGCATAGGTTGTCTCTATTCACCTTGACAAACCTTCTGGTAGGTAGATGTCATGCCCACTTTACTGCTGATGACAATAAAGTTTAGACTTACTACATAATATACCAAAGATACTGTTCTGGTAACCACAATAGTGGGCATGCATAATCCCAGGGGCCATGTTTTACCCTTTTTGTGAGTCAGAGACTGCATTTTCTGAACCAAAATACAGTTGCTAGGTTTGCATTTGGCATATTGACCATGAGATAGTTATCTCCAGGGATTTTGCAGCAACCCAGGAAGTAGATGAAGTATATTTCAAGTCTGGCTTCATTGAATAGTGTTTGTCTTTATTGGCTGAGCTTGGCTAGGTCTAAGATGGGTTGCGCCTATGAGTACGAGGTAAATTTGATTGGGAACATGAATGTGAGTGGAAAACCTGAGTAGTAATGAGACAGGTTATCACCTACCTTACCTGGGGAGTATGATTATTATTGCCAAAATTGCTTGATCTGACTGATACATTCACTCACTGAACAAATATTTACCAAACATCTACCATTAATTAGGTAATCTTGAAGGTGCTGGAGAGTGCACAAGACAAAAATCTTTATATGAAATGAGTGTAAGATAGATGTTATGAGGATAGAAAGACAATATCCATTCTCAAACACTTTACAACCAAGTTGAAAAATTAAACATATTACCATTTAACTTGACTAGCAGACAGTGAAAACAAGTGGTACAGGCAAATAGCGAAAGGACCATAGGATGGCATAGAGGGTGGTGGTGGTGAAGTCTCATCACAGAGGTTAAGGAAATGTGTTGGGATTAGAATATTCTCACCATAATTTAAGTCATAGAGGGGAGCAAAAGTGTTCCAGATTCTGCTACCAAGAGACCCTGGAAAGCAGCTAGAAATACAATCCTGGTGTCAACCGGAGCTCTAAATGGACCAGCTGCTCAAGGTGTTACATTCTGATGAACTGCCTAGGAGCAAAACATCCATCATAAAGATTTCCAGCTTGTCCTTAGCTCTCAAAGAAATAGAAAAAAAATATGGAGCCCGTTATTGCAGTGAGAATGTCAGAAAAATTCCTCTTCCTACATCTTTTTCTTTTGCTGTACTCCACCCTGCTGACAAACTACACCCACTCAACCTTTTTCTTTTCTTGTACTCACTTCCTACATCTTTAAATTCTCCTTCATATCTAGTGACATGGGTTTCCACTTTATTTTCCTGACTCCCAGTGCACTGTCTTATTTCTCTTCTGTACATATCGTTTTAGCTTCTATCACTCTTACTACTGTTTTCTATTGCTCCCCTATTATCGAGGTTCTCCACAACAAAGGGGATGGAAGGAATCAGGAAGTCATTTTTCTTTACAGCTGAGAGAAAAAAAATGGACAATTGTGAATAGTTGGTATATTACCGCTCACCTTTGTTCTTACAGCGGGGGAATTGTATGAATTGCTGTTTGAAGTGTCCTCTTCTGACAAAATCTCAGGCACTTGAGAGTTTTTGCAGAAGTGTCTTCAGGGAATTCTCGTCCACATGGAGGCTGCCTTACATCTTGTCATTTTGCAACAGCTGTCTCAAGTCACAGTGTCAGCTTGTGGGGGTTCCCTGTGTCCAACCCGGGGCAAGAAAAGTTTTCTTCAATTGTCTTTCATCTACTCTAAAACTCATTAAAGGCCAGAATAAAGCCTCTTTCTGTTTTAGTGTAGATGATACTAGCTGCCATGACAAACAGATCCAAACATTTCATGGCTTTAAGTCTGTCTGTCCCTATCCCTCATCCCACTCCTCTCTTCATTTCCCCCTCTTTTACCTTCTTCTTCTTTCCTCTTTTCTTCTGTGGCCCAAAGGCATGGGTGATCTTTTAGTCCACGTTGTCTATTTGGATTCCTAGCAAGCAGGTTGTGTCACTGACTGTAGTTTCTGCAGAGGAACAACTTGTTTAAATCTCCAATCAGACTCTGTCCCCTTCTGTGGGCTGCGTGATGGATTATGGCAATTATGGCCAGTGTGCTTCCATGGAGACTGTGCTGCCCCAGGTCCTGGCAGCTCTCTGTAGGGCTTCCTGATCATGGTGTGGAATGGTGGTGGCAAAAGGCCCATGCTGGTAGAATCTGGCAGCAGGACCTCATGGACCAGTCTTAGAGTTTTGCCATTGCTATGGTCCAGCACATTCCAGCTGGAGTTTGTTTGCCTTGGATTCAATCCTGAGGCCTTTCACCTTCAGTGTTGGGGGACTAGATAGGGGACTACCTGTCCACAAGGCACTCACAGACACAGTTCCTATGGCTTGGACTTTGAACTTTTGAGCCAGACTGCCTGGATTCAGCTACCAGGCCTGCCATTTCCTAACTGGGTGACTTTGGGGAAGAACTTACACTCTGTGCCTGAATTTTCTCACGTGTGAAATGGACAAAAATGAGACCTACTTTCTAGAGTTGTTTTGAGGGTCAAGTTATACAATTCAGCGAGTACTTAGCAGAGTGGCTGTCATATAGTAGGTGTTCAAGAAATGCTGATTATTACGGTGAATATCTGGTATCTCATTTATTTAGCACTCACAATAAACTGGTAATGTAGATATTAGTAAGTCCATTTTACAATGGAGGAAATATGTTTCAGCCATATGAAATTGCTGGGCTGGAAAGCAGGGGAGCCGAGGGTTGAGTTAAAGACTTAGAGTCCTAAATCCTAAGCTCCGTGTGCTGTATGTTGTCCTCTACAACATTACTTTTCCCACCCCACCATTTAGCTCATCATCCTAAGACTGTCACAGTCTCCTTTGCCTCTGCGCTTCTGTCTGTCTGTCCAGTACAGAGTTGGAAATATCACAGTGGCCTTTTAGAATGGGTTAAGCATGTCCCAAGTTCACAGACCCAGGGAGGATGAGATCACAGAGCATTGGGGACCCTTGACTTCCAAACCCAGCTGTGCTATGAACATTTTGTGTAACACAAAGGAATCATTCCCTTACCTGGGGCCTCAGTTTCACTAAGTGGAAGTTGTTTTAGCAATACCTTCTGTAGATATGTTTGTCCTGTAGAAATACTCAAGCACTTGTACTGGAAGTATTCATTGCAATACTGCTTCTCAAAGTGAAAAATTCGAAATAATGTAATTATCTATCAAACTATTATAGCAAATAAAGATAATGCAGGCAAACTCTATGTTCTGACTGTCAGGCCTGCCCTAAGATAGGTTTTTTTACCTATAACTTCCCAGTAGATGAGATAGACAGACTCACAAATATGATTTACAGACTCTGGCACTAAGAAGTCCTGGGGGTGTATGCACCCCTGAGCAGACTGCCCTACCTGAGTCATGAATGTTCCATTGCATGTTACCCAGCCCTTCTAATAGCTATACAAACCTAATTCCTTCCCTCCTCAGTTGCTAAAACCTCTCTCCTCTGGTGTTAACCTGTATGCTTAAGTATGAAACCTCTCCCAGCTAGCTACCTGAATTATCCTGATTTTAGTCTTTGTTAACTGGAATAAATTTCTCTTTTTTTCACAATGTAGATCCTCCTTTTTTCAACAAGTGGATTCTTTATAACACTGACATGCGAATGTGAAAAAACAGAAAGATATATTATCATATAACAAAAACAAATGACAGAATTGTATAGAGGGTGCACTCTGATTTATTTAAATAAAGTTATTCCTACACCCTAAATAAATATAATACATGTAGGCAAATGTATTAAAAAGGTTACATGGCAGACTCTTGTTATTAGTTTCTTCTGGAGAGTAAAAGAGATGGTTAGTAGGGAGGACTTTGGTTTTGAATCATATTTTGGCATAGGTTTAATCTTTATAACATTGTATTTATAACATTAGTTCATTTTTGTGCTATTTTGTTTTTGCTTGTTTTTAGTAGAAAATGAAAGAGCTGGACCTGAGAGATCTTCCAGCACTGACCATACTTTATTGATGGTGGTCCTTTGCACATATATATCATAAGCCCTTTTCACACAGAGCCAGGGGAATGAAGAGAATTTCAGGCCTCTACCACTCCTGATCCCTTATGCCCACAAAGGCTGGCATTAGTCAACTGCCTCAGGATTGGGGGAGAAGAATCAGAGGGACAAGGAAGTTGGAAGGACTTTGCTAAGGCTTTCTTGTGTTGACTCCTGTGTAAGGGAGATCCAAAACGGGTTCTGGAGAGTTGAGCCCTAGTGACCGCCTAACCAATAATCTGAGGGGAAAACTTCTGGATTTCAGGAAGATGAGTTGATTTCTGCTATTTTTCATTACTCTGTTCTTAAGCTAAGCACTGACTTTGTTAAAATTGTTTTCATATCATAGAGTTTCAAAAGCCAGAAGAGAAATTGTTCATTGACTTGGTCTTTCAGGGAGTAGCTGGGATTTGAGGTGAAATGACTTATTTATTTATTTATTTATTTTAGTAACATCACTGGTTAGTAGACAGGAAAACCTTAATCCACAATTTCATTTTTCAGAGGTTGTTTACATTTTTACTGAAAATAATTCCTCCATGTAGGATGTCCTGCTTGTAGAAGTCCTTTAAGAGATCTCCAAAAGTTCCTCAAAAGTTAGAAGAAATGAGATTCATAGTTACTTGACAATCAGTTTATAAAAGGGAAAGAGGAAACAGGTTTAAATATTTTGAAAGCTGTAGCCACATGTAACTTCATATTGTTCCCTTTTTTCTTACCAAGATTCTCCTTGTGATGGTAAATTTTATACCAACTTGACTGGATGGCCATATCATGCATAAAACATTATTTATAGATGTGTCTGAAAGATATTAACATAGAACTAGTAGAATGAATAAAGTAGATTTACCCTTAGCAATGCGGGTGGACATCATCTGTCTACTGGGGTCCTGAGCAGAACAAAGAGGTGACGGAAGGGTGACTTTGGTCTCTTCTTGAGCTAACACCATTATCATCTCCTGCCACTGAACATCAGAGCTCTTGGTTCTCGGGTGTTTCGTTTGATCTGCACTCTGCCCTCTGCTGTTTGGGGGGGGGTCTCAGGTTTCCAGATAGCAGACCATGGCGCCTCTTAGCCTCTATAATTAGGTGAGCCAATTTCTATAAGTTTCTTTATGGTACGTATTGATCTCTGTCTCTCTACCCCTATCATCTTTGTACCTTCTGTTGGTTCTGGAGAACCTCGATTAATACACCTCTTTTGTATCTCCCCCAGTTATTTCTCTTGTATTTGTCCTCTTCCCCTTCGTATTAGTTTCTTTATCATTAACAAGGCCCATTATGTTTCCTCTCTCCTAGTCTCTTCTCTCACTAATTTGCTCAGCATAATTTAATTTCTGTTTTCCTTCTTTCCCTTTCTACTTTCCACTACCTTAATTTGTCATCGTTTGAAAATTAA
>PVIC010059522.1:0-10098 GCA_004025085.1 Thryonomys swinderianus | reverse complement strand
GGTTAGCTCAGTGGTTCTGGCGCCTGCCTCGCAAGCGCAAGGACCTGAGTTCGATCCCCGGTAACCACATATCATGCTGGGCGTGGAGACACACCCACCAACAATCAACACCGCATACCACAATGCCAGACTTGGTGGCTCACGCCTGTCATCCCAGCACTCGGGAGGCAGAGACAGGAGGATTGCTGAGTTCGCAGCGGCTTGCCTGGGCACCATAGTGAGCTCAGGGCCAGCCTGAACTACAAAGCAAGACCCTGTCTCAAAAAGCAAAAAAAAAAAAAGTCAGAAAAAGCAGGGATGAGGCCCAGCGTGGTGATACACCCCGTAATTGCAGCACTCAGGAGCCTGAGGCCACTGTGAGTTGAGACCAGCCTGGGCTCTAGAGTGAGTTCAAGTCCAGCCTGAACTACACAGTGAGACCTTGTCTCAAAAGCAAAACAAAAAAGGATGGTGATGATCAGAGCACCAACTTTATGGGGCTGTCCTGAGAAGTAGAGGTTGAAGGATGGTTGAACAAAGACTGAGTATAAGAAAAGAGCAGTGAGGGGCTAGGGACGTTGCTAAGTGGCAAAGTGCTTTCCTAAGCACAAATAACTCTCCCTCTGCCCCCTATTCCCCGCAGGAGGCAGGGCAGCAGACAAGTGGGGACATCTCTGAGGAAAAAGTCATGAGTTCTGTCCTCCTCAGGCCTTTTGAGGGGAGGAGGTGAGGCTTTAGCAGGACTCCAGGGACAGCAACTTAGCCAGACGCTGTCTCAAAGTAAAATTTATTTCTTGGCTGGGTATTTAGCTCAGTGGCATTCTGCCTGCCTCACAAGTGTAAAGTCCTGAATTCAATCACTGGTACCACACACACACAAAAAAAGACTAAACAAACAAGAATAATTTTGGATATTTTTTTTTTAGTTTTTTGAGACAAGGTTTTGCGTTGTAGTTCAGTTTGGCTCTGAACTCACTATGTAGCCCAGGTTAGCCTTGAACTGAACTCACAGCAGTCCTCCTGCCTCTGCCTCCTGAGTTCTATGATGACAGACGTGAGCCAGCACACCCAGCACAGTGGTGTGTTGTTACTGGGATTGAATTTGGCACACTGCGCTTGCCAGGCAGGTGCTGGAACCACTGAACTAAATCCCCAATCTGAGGAAGTGAAATTTGAGCTCCAACTCAAATGTAAAGAATGAATCAGTCACTCAGGGATCTAGAGGAATATCCCGGGCAGAGGCTCAGACGTGGGAAGGATGGCAGAGCTGTTCAGTGAGCTGAGTCACAGTGAGGGGTGGGAGGCAAGTGCAGGCAGGCTGACAGGCACAGGTATCAGGAGGCTTGCAGCCTCAGACAGTGCCAGACAGTGCCTGCAAGTGTCTTAAAACTTACATCCAAAATTCCTTCATTCAAACTGAGCACTATTTTATCTTATTTACTCATTTATGTGGTTGTTATGGGTTGAGTGTAGATTCCCCCCCCACCATCAGAGGAGGCTGAATCTAGCGTGTGTTGTAGGGCTGAGGTCACGTGATTACTAAACCAGCACATGTGAGTGATTGGTCCGGCATTGTCCTAATCCTGGGAGTCTCAATAAGATAAAAGGAGCAGAAGGAGGCTGCAAAGGTTCTTTGTTGCTTTCGCTGTGTTTTGCTGTCACGAACTGTTGTCCTCTGCCCCTCTGCCTTGGAGCCAGAAGATCACGGAGTGAAATCTCTACGACTGTAAGCCAAGCGAACACTTTCCCCTTGAACTTTGGGTGCTGGGTATTTTGTCTCAGCACTGAGAGAAAAGTGGCAACAGTGGTACTGGGGATTGAACTCAGGGCCTTCCCACACATACACTTTTTTTTTATTTTAAGAAAGGGGCTTGCTAAGTTGCTAAAGGTTTAAACTTGTGAACCTCTTGCCTCAGCCTCTCAGAATGCTGGGATTCCAGGCCTGCATCACCAGGATTGGTTAACATTTTATATTATATTCACATTTATGTATTTTTACATTTGTAACCAGGCACCGATATAATCTTGGGCTCTACTTATTTTATCAAATGATGATTGTGCTGTGCCGTTCAGTCTCTGGAGCAGCAAGCTAGCAATTCCAGCCTTGGGCTCTGAGGGAAGCAGTTGGGTCTGCTGAGGTAGGTGGAGGCCAAGGTGCCCAAAACCCGAGGCTGGGGCTTCAGGAGTCACCACGGGTTCCTCTTTCCCACAGGCAGTATGTTCTTCACAGGATCCTAGGAGCAGTGTCTCAATAACACACCCTGAAGCTGTCAATTTCTCTCCACGTGCACTGTCACTCACAATGGCCTCCTCACAGGCCTTCCTGCTTCAGGTCCTTTCTTTCAAGATAGTTCACCCCCGTACAGCAGTGAGTGAGCCTTTAAAAGTATAAATCTGGGCCAGGTGTGATGGTGCACGCCTGTAATTCTAGCACTTGAGACTAAGGCAGGAGGATTGCCAGGAGTTCCAGGCCAGCCTGAACTATGTAGTGAGACCCTGTCTCAAAAAAAAAAAAGTATACATTTTGTGGTTATCTTGGAATGGAAACATTTAAGACATGGTCCAGACACTGCTGATTAAAGGTCTATACACCTGGCCCCCGTGCAGGTTTCTCTAACTGCTTCATTAAGCCCAGCCTACCCAGCTCTTTCTTGCCTCAGGTCGGAGTGACCTTCACACAGTTGTTTACTTGTTGAAAGGTCAATTTCTTCTTGTTTAGGGGACCTACCTGATCGTTTTTTACCTTCTGAATCACTGCCTGTCACATTATCCAATTTTTTTTTTTTCATAGCACTTTACCAAGGTCTGTTTCTTTGTTTGTTTTTTGAGACAGGGTCTCATTTTGTAGTTCAGGCTGGCCCTGAGCTCACTATGCAGCCCAGGCAAGCCTCAAACTCAGCAATCCTCCTGCCTCTGCCTCCCGAGTGCTGGGATTACAGGCATGAGCCACGATGCCCGGCACTGTGGTGTGTGGTACTGATTGCTGGTGGGTGTGTCACCCCTCCCATTATTGTATGTGGTTACAAGGGATCGAACCAGGAATCCTGAACTTGTTAGGCAGGCGCCGGAATCACTGAGCTATATCTCCGGCCTTGAAATTCTTATTTGCTTATTCCATTTCTCTCTCTAAAAAGAAGTCCTTGAGGGAGGAAGAATTCCTTGAATTTGCAGTTCTTTCAACAGTTAAGAGTTACTACAAGCCAAGCCTCTCCATCAAAGCAGCTCACAACCTAATCACCTGTTGCAATTTCCGTTCATTTCAGAAAGACACGGTTTGCGCAGCCTGGTAGAGTCGAGTCAAAGGACGCTAACGCTCGTGGCGTCACCAAAACAGCGAGATTCCGATTGGCCCTTCGAGCCTGGGCGGGGCCAGAGCATTTCTGGCCCCACCCCACTTCGCGGCCCGCTCACACATGCGCTCTGGCTGCAGCCTCGCTGCCGCGCCATTTTGCCTGGGTTTGAATGTGAGGCGGAGCAGCGGCGGGGAAAGGTACTGTTGGTTACGGTGTGCGGCTAAGATTCCCTCTCCTGTTCCTGTATCCCCACAAGGTGAGGCTCGGGAAGTACACGACTTAGCAGGGTGGCTCTTGGGTCCCAGTTGAAGGAGGGGTGGACGGGACTTCCGAGCGCCAGGCAGGAAGAACGCATCTCTGGGTTAGAGCTAGAATGTAGGCTTCTGCCACGGGCGGTGTGCACCCTCTGGGGCTTCGTCTTCCCAGACAGGGCCTGTCGCATCCTGTTGCGTCTAGGCTCGGGGTTGCACTCAGCAGCCCCGGGGCCTGTGAGAGACGAGGGCGGCCGAGCCGAGGCCTAACGTGAGCTGCTCGGCGCCCGCCTCTTCTCCTTCAGTGCTGCTCTGATTGGTTACGTCTGCGCTTCTTCGCGCTGACGCCTGTCCTTCATTGGTTGCCTCCGCGCGTCAGTTGTCGGCGCGCCGGGCCCGGCAACGTGAGCGGGCTGTGAGGCGACTGGGCCTGTCGGCTTCTGGGGTTCCTTGCAGGAGCAGGCCCCCCGGTCGTCCTTGCACTGGAGTGGGGTTAGCCTTGAACTCATCTTTCTCTATCTTCTTGTTTACCTGACTGTAGAGTGGATGTTGCGATCTCACTTGGCTGAGTTGTAAGGAATGATTTCTAGTCCGTGCACCTGGGGTATAATAAATGCCCACTAATACAGGGCTCCACCCTCTCGGGGACTGTGGGCTCTGAAATTATATCGCTTGGACTCCACACTTAAGACTGTTTCTAGGAGTATAGGGTAGGGCTTGTCCCGTCATCTCTGCGAACCATCATTTGCTCTGCAGAATGATAATACAACGTGTGTCTAAAATGACTACGAGGATCCGCTGCGTTATTTACTGTGGTTTACAAAGGTCGCACCTCACCCCCATTGTCTCCTCGCGTCTTTCTCCCTCCCTCTCCTGTTATCCGCAAGCTGTACTGACCTAGCGTTTTTCTTTTTTCTTTTAGTTTTTTTCCCAGTTTATTTACTTTTTAGAGGAAAAGAGATTTATTTGACTTAAATTTCGTAGAAATTTCAGTCCGTAATTGGCCGATTTTAAGGCTGGGATGACAGATATCACAGAGGAGAAACAACATGGTGTACACAAGTCAGCAAAGGTAACGGGAGTTTAGGGATTGGGGTGGTGCCAGACTAATCACTCAGGTGTAGTGTTTAAGTAGCCACACTCCCTTAATTTCAGCATTACATTCTAGATTCAGCTACCTCTAATAAAGTCTCACCTCATCAGCATGAGGCTTTGAAGGGGCATTTAAACACAAGCCATAGCACTGTAAGCCCCACAAAGACTCATGTCTATCCCTTTATATCAGTAGACCGTTTAATTTATCTCTAAGAGTTGTTTTGGCATTGCTGAAAAGTGAGTCCAAAGTCTCTTCTGAGATTTAAGTCAAACTCTTAACCTGCAAGCCCCTGTACAAATGAAAAGAAAGACATTTCCAACAGTCAGTGGCACAAGATAGATACTACCAGTCCAAAAGGGACAGACAGGAGGATACAGAGGAATGGGGCCAAAGTAAATCCAAATTCCAGTAGGGCAAACATTAAATCCCACAGTTCTATTTCCAGCATCCTCAGAAATCTGTAGCAAGTTGTGAGCTCCAAATGTGTTGGCTGGCTCCACCCTTGTGGTACTGAGGGTAGCTGTAGCTCTCCTGGCTTTTCTCTTGGGCCTACCCTGCTCCCTCCTTGCTGTTTTCCTCAGAGGATACATGCTCCTGGCTTCTCAAACCTTAGAGTTTATACTGCACCTTTGTCTTCAAACAGCATTACACACAAACCCTCTCAGAGGCACACTGGCCTCTTAGGCCTTTTGAAATCTGTGGGGAAGCCTTCCCGACCTCACATTTCTTGCATTCTTCAAGCAGCTAAAACCATCACCTAATGGGATGCTAAAGTCTGCTGCCAGCAGGAACAGTTGTAGACTGTTTTCCCCCTCTTGGCTGTAGGGGTTGAGTGCCTGGATCTCTGAGCACTCTGAACCCAATCCCAAAGAACAAATTTTTAAATTTTTTTTTTTTAGACAGGGTCTTGCTTTGTAGTTCAGACTGACTCGGAGCTCACTGTGTAGTTCAGGCAAGCCTGGAACTCAGCAATCCTCCTGCCTCTACCTCCTGAGTGCTGGGATTATAGGTGTGAGCCACCATGCCCGGCATTTGCGGTGTGTGGTACTGATTGATGGTGGGGTGAGTCACCATGCTCAGTACTGTATATGGTTACCAGGATCGAACCAGGGGCTTTGTGCTTCTTAGGCAGGCACTGGAACCACTGAGCTAGATCTCTGGCCCCCAAGGAACAAATTCTTTAGGCTGCTGTCATTTTGGAGCAACTTCTTAGGCTGCTGCTTATTTTGGAACAAGTTCTTAAGGCTGCCACCATTCTGGAACATTGTGCTCTGGACTTTCTTCTCAAAGCAAAATCTTTCACCTTTACAACTGCAAAGAGTGGAGTCCTGCTGCTTCCTGTGATACTCTCAGCCACTTTATTCTTGCTCCTTCTCAGCAGTCAAGATCTCCTCTGCTGTATCTGCAGTCCATAACTTTGCTGAAACTTTTTCTGGCCAAACTCAAAGCATTTTAAATTGTTCTCCTGGGCTTTTTGATCTTGATTCTCAACATAGATTTGGCTAAAAGTTCACAGAGTAGCCATGCCATCATCTCTATATTTGACTGCCTTCAAAACTCTTCTGCAAGATTAATTAGTCCAGTGCCTTTAATCTCAGTCTCAAACAGTCTCCAGACAGGAATAAAATGCAGATGAACTTTGCTAAGCCATAACACATCACCTGGAGTCCAACAGCCAGTGCAGCCCTTCTTCCCAGCAGAAACCTCCTGAGCCTGGTTTATACTGGCCATCTGAGCCCTGACCAGAATCTCCCGTACAAGACAGCCTAAGGTGTTCCAGATCAGCTGGTGTAGCCAACACGTCCCAGTCTTTCCTGTTTCCCTTCCCACATGCCAGTTCCAGAGGCTTTTGAGCCACATGGCCAGGTAATACAGCAGATACGACTGCCAATTCTCTGGTACCACATTTCTGTGTTACTTTTCCCTTGTTGCTGAGACAAAATACTTGATACCCAGTTAGTTTTTTATTTGAGACAAGATGTTGCTATGTATTCCATGCTGGATTTGAACTCACTGTGTAGACCCATTTGGCCTCAAACTCAGCAGTTGTCTTGCTTCAGACTCCCTAGAATTCTTAGGAATTATACCTGCTGGAATTACAGGTGTACCCCAGCTACCCTAGTTTAATTTACCCCATAGCATTCATCTCATCTCACAATTGCTTATTTACTTGTTTCTTGTCTTTCTGGACTGCCAGGGTATAAGCATTTTAAAGACAAAGGACATTGTATGTCCGGTTTATGGTTGATCTCATGTGCTTTGATTATGACGGAGATGCAGCAGTATTATTTATCCACAGAGTCACAGAAGTGAACATTTTATGCTTGAATTCTACCTTTACTCTTTTTTTCTCCTCACCTTGAGTTCCCATAGTGATTTCATTGGCCTATTTGTGTGTCTTCATTTTTGCATAGTTCTTGAGACTCATCTTGTACCTAGTTTCTCCCCTCCCACTCTTTATATCATCTCTCCACAATGCAAGGAGATTCTTTCTTGGCTACTCGGATTTTTACTAGATAGTGTCTGGGGCAGAAGGAAATCATATCTTATACAGGATTGGTTGAGTGGGAGAGCAGTGCTTTGGTTTTGGAATTATTTTATTTAATAACTATAGAATACCGACTTAATCTCTGCGGATACAGTGAACAACCTAAATGGACAAGGGCTCTTTTCTTGAGAAGCTGATGTTCTAGCGAGCAAGGGAGAAAAGCCAAGAAAACAAATGAATGAACTAGGTTATTTCAGAGTGACAAGTGACAGAATGATGTGACAAACAAGGCTTCTCTGAGGAGGTGGTATCTGAGCAGAGGCCATCTAGGAAAAGGTAAAGGGAACAGAATATCCCAGGCAGAGGGAATGGCTTTCTAGACAAAAAAATGCAAAGGCTTAGGAATAGTGAAATGTTTTAGAATATTTCACATTGCTAGAGTGCTGTGTGTAAAGAAGTATCCAGGGCCCAGATCATATAGGGCTTTGTAGGCAGTATAAGAAATTAGGATTTGCTGGGCATGGTGGCTCATGCCTGTAATCCTAGTATTGGTACCTGCCTAGCAAGCGCAAGGTCCCTGGTTCAATCCCTGGTAAGCACATACAACAATACCGAGTGTGGTGACTCACTCCCACCGCTGTTCAGTACCACACACCACAGTGCTGGGCATGGTGGCTCATGCCTGTAATCCTAGTACTCGAGAGGCAGAGGCAGGAGGATTGCTGAGTTTGAGGCTTGCCTGGGGTACATAGTGAGCTCAGGGCCAGCCTGAACTACAAAGCGAGACCCCTGTTTTTAAAAAAAAAAAAAAGTTAGGATTTGATTCTAAGTGGAAGGTTGACATGTTGGGGGTTTGTTTTTGATGTATAACTGTGAGAGATGGGTTTAATTTATTGGATCTCTCCCAAACAGACTTCAGGAATGGTTCTGTAATAGGGAGGATTTGTCTAAGAAAAAAGCATGCATTTTGGATCAGCCTGTGTCACAGATTTATGAGAAGTGTGCAAAGCAAAGCTTTAATTCCAAAATTCATCTATAACTGAAGACCTGTAGGAAGTGGCTAGATTTAAGTTCAGCCATTCATTCAGTAGGAATTTGGAATTTAGATAAGTATCATAATTGATTTATCATGGTTTTTAAAATTGTTATTTTAAGTTCTTGGGAGGGATTTTCATAGATCTGTGGAGAAAATATTGCACTTTCATTTAAAGGTGATAATGTAAGGGCTGGGGATTTAGCTCAAGTGGTAACTGTGCCTACCTTGAAAGCACAAGAGCCTGAGTTCAATACCCGGTACTGAGAAGGAAAAAAAAAGTTGTAAAGTAAGCCAAATACAATAACACCACACCTGTAATCCTAGTATTCTGTGGGCTGAGGGAGAGGGACTGAGTTTGGAAACAATATGGATTATATAGGAGACCCTGCCCCTTACCCCAAAAGAAAAGAAGGTAACTCCAAGGCCTTTTAAAATTTATTTTACAAGCCAAGTGTGGTGGCTCACACCTATAATCCCAGCACTGGAGGCAGAGGGAGGAGGTTCACTGCAAGTTCAAGGCCATCCTGGACTACAAAGTGAGACCTTGGTCCAAAAAAAATGTCTTTAAAAAAAAAAATTTACAGTGCTATGGTTTGAACACAGGGATTTGTGCATAGGAAAGCAGTCTACCACTGAATGACATCCTGGCTCTAATTATTTGTTTGTGGTAGTAAACATTGAACCTAGGACCCACGGACCGTGTACCAGTTTTTGGTTTTTTTTTGTTTTTTTTTTTTTTTTTTTGCTTTTTGAGACAGGGTCTCACTTTTGTAGTTCAGGCTGGCCCTGAGCTCACTATGGTGCCCAGGCAAGCTGCCGCGAACTCAGCAATCCTCCTGTCTTTGTCTCCCAAGTGCTGGGATTACAGGCGTGAACCACCACACCCGGCCAGATTTTAAGTTTTTATTTTGAGGCAGGGTCTCAGTAGGTATCAGTTGCCTGGGCTGGGCTCAAATTTGTGCTCCTCCTACCTCAGCTTCCTGAGTGCTGGGATTACAGTTTGTTTGGTTTTTTGGTACCTGAGATTGAATTTGGGCCCTTGTGCTTGCAAGGTAGGTAGGCGCAGTACCACTTGAGCTAAAACCCCGTCTGGCCCCTGAGGTTACGATTGTGTGCCAGTACTCTTGAGGTTGTTTTTTAGTTGTTATTCTTGAAGCACTTTTCCATTAATCCTGGTTACTCCTGGCTGTTTCTGACAGTTGTAACTTGCATTTCTATGTTATGTTGAGGTTGATCTTCCAAAAGTAGCTCAGAACCTTGCTCTTGCAAAGCAGACTTCAGAACCACTGAACTAAATCCCTGGTCCCATTTCCTTTTTCTTTAATTGACAAGATTATGTATCTGTGGGCCAGGGATTTAGTTTAGAGGTTCCAGCGTCGCTTTGCAAGTGCAAGGTCCCGGTTAGATTCCCCCAGTGACCCAATACCACAGTGCCAGGAGTGGTGTTTTATGTCTGTAATCCCAGCACTCGCAGAGGCACAAGGATTGCTGTTAGTTCGAGGCTTTCTTGGGCTACATAGTGAACTCAGGGCCAGCCTGAACTACAAAGCAAGACCCTGTCTCCAAAAAAAAAAAAAAAAATTATGTATCTCATGATGTTTTGAAATACTTATATAATGTAGAAAGACTGCCTAAATGGAGCTAATTAACATAATTAACATGCATTACCACGAACCTTTTTTTTTTTCTTTCCTGCTGTTGGGAATTGAACTTTAGGACCTTATGTGTGCTAGACAAAAGCTCTACACAGCCCTATTTTGTGTGTGTGTAGGGTACCCGCTAAACGATTTTCTAGTATACAGTGCTATTATTTCTATTACCATAGATAGGCTTTATAGTAAATTTTTTAGCAATATGGATATTTCTTAACCTGTTAATTCTCTATAGGCTGTTTAATATAATTTGTACTGTTAGATGTGTGTGGTTTCTTTTTTTTTTTTTTTTTTTGAAACAGG
>PVIC010059521.1:0-10079 GCA_004025085.1 Thryonomys swinderianus | reverse complement strand
TTCAGGCTGGCCCTGAGCTCACTATGGTGCCCAGGCAAGCCACCGCGAACTCAGCAATCCTCCCGTCTCTGCCTCCCGAGTGCTGGGATTACAGGCGTGAGCCACCACGCCCAGCATTATATGTGGTAACCGGGGATTGAACTCAGGTCCTTACGCTTGTGAGGCAGGCGCCGGCACCACTGAGCTAACCCTCCGGCCCCCCCAAATATTCTTAAATTTTTAAAAATTAAATAAACAGGGCTGGCATGTAGCTCAACAGTACAGTGCCTCTCTAGCAAGGCCCTGAATTCAATTTATGGTACCAAAAGAAAAAAAAGATTTAAAAATATATTTAAAAAAAGTAACCCGGAGGGTTAGCTCAGTGGTTCCGGTGCCTGCCTTGCAAGTGCAAGGTCCTGAGTTTGATCCCTGGAAACCACATACAATGCTGGGCGTGGAGACTGACACCCACCAGCAATCAATACCACACACCACAGCGGGCGTGGTGGCTCACACCTGTAATCCCAGCACTCTGGAGGCAGAGACAGGAGGATTGCTGAGTTCAAGGCTTGCCTGGGCTACATACTGAGCTCAGGGCCAGCCTGAACTACAAAGCGAGACCCTGTCTCAAAAAAAAAAAAAAAGTATTTTATGATTTTCCTTGTTTCCTTTTTCTGTATCTTTATTTCATCTATTTTTACCTCGCTAGAGCTAATAGCAGTTATCGAACCAGAAAAGTAGCCTGAGCCAGGCATGATGGCATAGTCCTGTAATTCCAGTGGATTGAGAGGCTGAGGCAGGAGGATCTCAAATTCAAGGCCAACCTGGGCAATTTAATGAGGACCTGTCTACAAATAAAATATAAGGAGTAGGGATGTAGTTCAGTGGTAGAGTGCTTGCCTAGCATATTCAAACCCTAGTACTAGGGGAAAAAAGTCAAAACCAACCTGTAAGGTCAAGGTCACTTAATTATGGAACTCAAGAAGCCAAAATCTGTGAAGTTGTATTGTCTCTGGGTATCTTAATTACAGAAAGCCAAAATATTTAATTTATCCTAACACAATTTTAAGTGTTACAATGACAATAATACACACAACTACCAGAGTTAATGGCCTATCACCCTTTCTTTTTGTGGCCCAATTTCCAAGGTTTTGTGAGTTTTTCCATCAAAAATTCAGTCAATGCTGAAATTTAGTCATTTTAAATCTCAACCTGAGATTGCAAATCTCACAGAAACTTCAGAAATGGTCCCCTTGGGAGAGTTTTAAATTAGGCTCATGCAACAAAAATGCACTTTTCATCCAAACCTTTTGTGTAGGTGTGCCCAACCAGTCAAACCCAATTAAACAGGGCCCTGCTATAATGGCTGAATCCTTATCTTTTCATTTGGCTATTTCTAGAGAGGCCCCTTGTAACAAAATAGTGAAATCCCAAGAAACTGATTGTTATTCACATGGCAAAGAAGACTGGTACAGTAGTTAGTAATGTACCACAGTGATCAAGGGCGATTCAGTTCATTCCAGCCCCGACTCTGACGCAGGGGCTGCAAGTACATTTGCCCTTGAGGACAAGTGGTACCTTGACCTCAGTCAGCAAAGGGCTGTAGGGTTCCCATGTGAGAAAAGGGAGTGGGTGATTTTGGTGAGAGAGGTGGAAGAGTATAAAATTCAGAGCAAGAAGGATGTAGAAGACAGTGAGACTTATAAAGGCTGGGACAGGTGGTAGGAATAAGGGCCTCAAGTGCCTGGGTACAGAAATATGAAGGTGTTGGTTAAACCAAAAAGTCATTTTAGAACAGGAGGACAGTACATGCCTATAATCCCAGCACTCCAGAGCCTGAGGCAGGAGAATTTGAGAACAGACTGGGCCACACAGCAAGTTCAAGACCACTCTGAACTACATAGCAAGACCTGGTCTTAAACAAACAAACAAACAAACAAACAAGATTCCTTTAGTTGAGAAAGGTACCACACATCTATAATCCCAGCACTTGGGATGCTGAGGCAGAAGGATCACTTGAGCTTAGAATTTTTTTTTTTTTTGAGACAGGGTCTTGCTTTGTAGTTCAGGCTGGCCCTGAGCTCACTATGTAGCCAGGCAAGACTCAAACTCAGCAATCCTCCTGTCTCTGCCTTCTGAGTGCTGGGGTTACAGGTGTGAGCCACCATGCCTGGCACTGTGGTATGTGGTACTGATTGCTGGTGGGCGTGAGTCACCATGCCCAGTATTGTTGTATGTAGTTACCAGGGATTGAACCAGGACCTTGGAATCGCTAGGCAGGTGCTGGAACCACTGAGCTAAATCTCTGCCCAAATACACAGTTCTTAAACATGCTCTTTGAATACCTTTACTATCTTAGTGGTTCCCTTATTAAAAATTTAATACAACTTTAACACATTGTTTATATTACATTTGTGTTGATAACCTTTTCAACTCTGAAAATTATACTGTGAGTGTTTAATCACAATGACCCAAAGTGACCCATATTTGTTGAATAGGCTTTGAGAGAAAATCCTTACTCTACCAAGGATCCCAATCCTGAATTGTCCCTTATTTCATTTACTCCTCATAGATTTGTAAAGGACTAAATTAAAAACAAAACTTAAACCAAACCTGTGCAAATGTAATCTAGGGGAGAGAGGAAGGCTCTTCTCTGGGAACAACTGTGGTATTACACCACAGCAAAACCCTAGGACACATCGCAGGAATCAGATATTCTCACACCAGCCTATGTTTAAAACTCACCGCAGGAAGACAAATGGCCTAGAACCTTCAGGAGTGAAGGTGTGGGTTAGCCTGCCAGGAAAATAAGCAAGACTTGCTGTAGAGCTTGCTGAAGGTCAGGGGAATACAGAAAGGTTAATAGTAGGAAGGTAGTTGTAAATACTAGCTACAACCGTGTGAACCATTATAGAAGCAAGGACTGTAATTATCATGAGTATTTCTTTCTTATTTTGTTGATACACAGCAAATAAGTATCTTTGTTTTCTTTCTTTGTAACATGATATTGACAGACTTAATATCAGTTGTTAAGTATTGTTAAATCTATCTAATCTTTGTTTTGTTCTCTTGAGACAGGGTTTCTGTAATTCAGGTTGCCCTTGGGCTCACTATGTGGACCAGGTTAGACTTGAACTTGCAGCCATCCTCCTGCCTCAGTCTCCAAGTGATGGCATTACAGGTGTGTGCCATCATGCCTGGCAGTATAATGTTTAATTTGTGGGATGTTAGAAGAGTGTCACCTAAAGAAGAACTTTGCCTCCTATTCTGCGGAGGGATTCCGTGCATTTTTGTTGTGAACAGAACAGTTGTATCATGTTAGATGTGATTATGAACTAGCTATTGTATTTAGAGATAAAGTATAGTTTAAAGAGATGTGACTAGTTGTCAAGTTGACAAGGGGTGGGTTAATTGTGGTATGTCAACCTGACAAGTGAGAAATGCCTACCAGATTAATGAAAATAAACAACTTTGAGAGGCAGTTTTCCTTCTTAGTCTCTGCCTCACCTAGTCCTGTTCCATATTGAAAATCTACATCCAGATCTCCAGGAATTTGCAACCTAGCAAGTAAAACCAACTGGCCATGGCTTTCACTCCCTGTAAGACAGGAGGGAATATGTCTCTTGGCCTTTAGGATGGTCCCAAAGTTACTAGAAAACTTGCCCATGGATCTGATGTTCACTGCCTTAATGCCTTCATCTGCTTGCTTTTTTTTTCTTTTTTCTTTTTGTCAGCAAATAACTGTTCATTATGCTGTGTCCAGCTTGACCACAACCCCTTTCTCAGCTCTCTTGGGCAGGGAGAGGCACTTCCTCTTCCCTTAGCACCATGCTTGTGTCTTGGCTTTTAGGCTGGTTGATTTCAATCTATGATGCAATAGCACATTATAAGGCCACTCACTCCACTTATCAAACATGGGCATGGTGGCTCATGCCTGTAATCCCAGCACTAGGGAGACAGAGGCAGGAGGATTACTGTGAGTTTGAGGATGGCCTGGGCTATATGTAAGTTCAGGGCCAGCCTGAACTCCAAAGTAAGACCCTGTTTCAAAAAACAAACATACAAACAAAAACCCCAACAAAAACAGGGTCTTCATTAATCACTTCCCAAAGACTCCTCTTAACACTCTTTGGGTTTGGGTTCCAACATTTGGGGAAACACCAACAAATAACAGTCTAGTGAATGTGAGACTGTATCTCACTGTAATTTTGATTTGGATTTCTTCAGTCATCAGTAATGTTTGGACATCTTCAGTGTGCTTATTGGCCATTTGTTTATCCTCTTTGGAGAAATGTCCACTCAAGTCTTTGCCCGTATTTGAAATTTTTTAAAGTTTTAGGTGTTTTCAATATATTGTAGATATTAATCTTTTGTCAGATATATGATTTGCAAAAATGTTTTTCCATTCTTTTGGTTCCCTTTTCACTTTTTTTTTTTTTTTGAGACAGGGTCTCGCTTTGTAGTTCAGGCTGGCTCTGAGCTCACTATGTAGTCCAGGCAAGCCTCGAACTCAGCAATCCTCCTGCCTCTGCCTCCCGAGTGCTGGGATTACAGGCATGAGCCACCACGCCTTGCACTGTGGTATGAGATATTGGTGGCTGGTGGGTGTGAGTCTCCAAGCCCAGCACTGTGTGTGGTCACTGGGGATCGAACTCAGGACCTTGCGCTTGCGAGGCAGGCACTGGAACCACTGAGCTAACCCTCTGGCCCGGTTCCCTTTTCACTTTAAAAAAAAATTCTATATTCACTCATTCATTCATTTATTTATTTGAGACAGGGTTTCACTATGCAGTTTGGCCTGGCCTCAAACTTGAAGTGATCTTCCTGCCTCAGCCTTCCAAATTCTGGGGTTACAGGCATGCACTACCATGCCCAGGTAACCTTTTTATTCTTTTGATAATGTTGTTTGATGCACAAAACTTTCTAATTTTCCTGGAATCCAACTGGTCGATTTGTTCTTTCCTGCCTATATTTTTTGCTGTTGTATCAAAAAAAAAAAAAGAGGTCAAATGCAATGTTGTAATGTTGTGAAGATGTTCCTAATGGTTTTGAAGAGTTTATATTAGGTGTTCCCCCAAGGCCTCAAACTTAAATAGTTGGAGCTTTGGGATATGATAGGATTATGGGTGAGTAACACTTATCACTAAATTACACTGATAGGTTTATAGCTGATGTGGGAAGAGGTGGGTCACTGTGGGCATGGCCTGAAATGCTGTATATCTCTTTGGCTTCCTTGATTCCTCTCTACTTCCTGCTGCCATGTTATGGACTGCTTCTCCTCTGTGATGATGCTCTACCATGTCATCCTGCTGTAAAGCCAGCTCACTTCAGACTGAAACCTCTACAAATTATGAACTAAAACAAACTTCTCCTCCTTTAACTTGTGGGTGTCAGATATATTCTCTCATAAAATTAACTACTAATAAGGCAGGTTCTTCTAAGATTTTTTTGCTCCTAGTACTGGAGATTGAAACCAGGTCCTCCACAATGACCTACAGCCCTTTTTAAATTTTTTATTGTCTTGCTATTTTGCCTAGGCTGTGCTTCAACTTGTGACCCTTCTGACTCAGCCTCCCAGAGTTCTGGGATTGCAGGTGTATGTCATCATGTTTGGCTTCTTCTAAAATTTTATAGTCTATGGCTCATATTTAGGCTATGTATCCACTTTGAATTAATTTTTTATATGCACATTGCTTTATATATATATAAATACAATATATTCATATATAATATATAAAAATATATTCATATATTCATGTACATAATATATAAAAATTATAGTATATTATATAGAATATATTATATATAAAATATACGTGTGTGTGTGTGTGTGTGTGTGTTACTAGGGATCAAACTGAGGTTCTTGTGCTTGCAAGGCAGGAGCAGCACCACTTCCATCTGAGCTAATCCTCAGGCCCTATATATATTTTTTGAGACAGAGTCTCACTGTGTAGTACAGGTTGGCCTTAACTTTATAACAATCCTCTTGCCTCAGCCTCCCAGATGCTGGTATTTCATGTGTTTGTCCTCACATCCAGCAATTTTTAAAAATGTTAAACCAATACTACATTTTTGAGATAAAACTGACTTGGTCATAATGTGTTTTGTTTTTTTTTCCTGAGACAGGGTCTTGCTTTGTAGTTGAGGATGAGCTCAATATGTAGCCCACACAAGCCTCAAACTCACAGTAATCCTCCTACCTCTGCCTCCTGAGTGCTGGGATTACAGGAGTGAGCCACCACACCTGGCACTGTGGTATGTGGTACTGATTGCTGGTGGGTGTGAGTTACCACGCCCAGTATTGTTTGTATGTGGTTACCAGGGACTGAACTAGGGACCTTGTGCTTGCTAGGCAGGTGCTGGAACCACTGAGCTAAATCTGCAGCCTCATAATATCTTTTAAAGTATTGTTAATTTGTTAAAATTCTGTTTAAAAATGTTGCATTTATGTTTATGAGGAATAGTTTTTCTTTTTCAAGGCTAATATATTGCACTTCTGATATTAATATTGCCTATAGAATTTTATTTTTTAAGAAGTATGACCTACTGTGCTACAACCACAGTTTATGATTTGCAAGAAAATAAATATAAGTTCATGCCCCTAAAATAGAGTATGATAACTTTATTACCCTTACTGATGCTTTTCCATCTACCATGAAAAGCTGTGTTACTTTCATTGTATGATGGTAGACAGAGGAAACAGCCTTGCTTAACTTTAGAAGGAAAAGAGGAAATCATCATGGAGAACTCACATGCAAGTAAGAGGCTGACCAGGAGAATTCCAGGTTCACCAGATGTGGTGGTACAAGACTGTAATTCCAGCACTTGGGAGGCTGAGGCAGGAGAATCACAGGGAGTCTGATGTCAAACTGGGCAACATAGTGAGTGCAAAGCCAGCCTGAACTATATAGTGAGATCCTATCTCAAAAAACAAAAACAAAGCAAAACAGAAAAACAAAGAAAAGAGAGAGAAAATTACAAGATTGAGCAACTTAGTGATTTATGGAGACCTTGCCTCAAAATTAAAATAAATAAGTAAGTTAAGTAGGGCTGGGGATGTAGATCAATGTGAAGGCCCTGGATTTACTCCTCAGTCCTGGAAAACAAAACAAAACGACAAAGTGACACCCTCAACCAAGGGAAGAAATTTCAGACTATTCAGTTACTTTATAATATTCAAAAACATCCATCTTAACAAAAACAGAAATTTTCAGCTGGAAGTTTAGCTCAGTTGTTTTGGTGCCTGCCTTGGAAATGCAAAGTCCCAAATTAAATTTCCTGGTATTAAAAGAAGGATGGAAGGAAGAACAGAAGGAAAGGAAGGAATGAATAAAGTTCAAATAAATGGAAACCAGAAAAATGACATTTAATGTCAAAGCATAAATTTCTAGAATATGTGAATTGTAATCTCATCTGGGGAGGTAATCTAGGATTATTATATTTAGGATACATCTTTTGTCTATACATTAAGACCTTTTGATGGTAAATCTTATTTTTTTTGTTGTTGTTTTTTGTTTTTGAGACAGGGTCTTGCTTTGTAGTTCAGGCTGGCCCTGAGCTCACTATGTAGTCTAGGCAAGCCTCAAACTCAGCAAACCTCCTGCCTCTGCTCCTGAGTGCTGGGATTATAGGCAGGCATTGTGATATGTGGTACTGATTGGTGGTGGGTGTGAGTCACCTTGCTCTGTACTGTTGTATGTGGTTACGGGGATTGAACCAGGGACCTTATGCTTGCTAGGCAGGCACTGGAACCACTGAGCTAAATCTCAGGCCCCTTGGTTTTGTTGAGACCAGGTCTTGCTATGTAGTTCAGGATGGCCTCAAATTCTTGATTCTTTTACCTCAGCCTCCCAAACACTGGGATTATAGTGTAACATCCTGAACTTGTCCAAATATTGCAAATACAGACATGCCACCATGCTCAGCATGATGGGAAAACCTGTAGACTTGACTGGCTTGAGACACCTCGGGATTTATAAAGCACATGTCTGGCTGTGTATGGAGGGGAGGCCTTGGCAACTATACTGTTTGGTTCCTGGCCCCTTCTTCTCTGGTACTGTTTCCTGCTCTCTGCTCCTTAGATTCCAGGCAGAGAACAGTTTTCCTCGACCAGGCCCTTCTGCCATGATGTTTGTGCTTTGGAGCCATCTGACCATGGACTGAAACACCTGAAACTATAAACCAAAGAAAATCTCTCCTCCTTTAAATTGTGTCAGATATTTTGTTCTGGCAACAGGAAAGTGGACCAATACAGACTTAAATATCAGGTTTGAGATATAAAGCTAATTTTAAATAGGCTCAAAGAAAAAAGGGCTCAGTGTAGTTTTTCTTTTCAGTGTAGTTGTACCTGTATGTGATATATATCTTTTCAGTGTAGTTTTTCTTTTCTTCTAGGCCACACAGTGAGTTGTAGGCCAGCCTAAACAAATAGTGTCTATTTTTTTTGTGTGTGTGATAGCAGGGATCAAACTCATGACCTTGCCCTTTCTGAAAGGCCACTGAGCTCAATCCCCAACCCCAATAACTATTTTTGGAACTGGAGTAAATCTAACCTCAAGGATGTGTTGGGAAATATGACCCCCTTTTTTTTTGAGACAGGGTCTCGCTTTGTAGTTTAGGCTGGCCCTGAGCTCGCTATAGAGCCCAGGCAAGCCTTGAACTAAGCAGTCCTTCTGCCTCTGCCTTCCAAGTGTGAGGATTACAGGCATGAGCCACCACGCCCTGCACTGTGGTATGTGATACTGATTGCTGGTGGGTGTGAGTCACCATAGGCATCAGAACCACTGAGCTAAACCTCCGGCCCCTGACTCAGTCTTTTATGAAGCTGTCATTCATAATCCCATACAATGTGTGCCACCATTTAAAATCTGTATTTTTGGCCCAGGGATTTAGTTCAGTGGCAGCAAGCCTTACCCTCAAGCAAAGTCCTAAATTTGATTCTTGGTGCGGTGGGAGGAGGGACCTGTTTTTTCAAATCCAGTGAAATGAATGGCTTGTAGTAGCTAATGAATAAAATTTTATACAGAATAGTTGCTTAGAACTCAGCAGCTTTTTGTTTTGTTTTGTAGTTCAGGCTGGCCCCAAAACTCACTGTATACCCTAGGCAGGCAGCACTAGGATTACAGGCGTGCATCACCACAATGAACAATCTCAACAGATTTTTAACCAACTCAATAATTTAATCTCATTAGAAAAATCAGAGCCAGGTGTGGTGGCTCACACCTTTAATCTCAGCATTTGTGAGGCAGAGGCAGGAGGACTGCCACAAATTTGAGCCCAGCCTTGGCTGCATAGTAAGTTTGGGGCCAGCCTGAACTACAAAGTGATACCCTATCTCAAAAACAAACAAACAAAAAACAAAACAAAACAAAAAAACAACTTGGTGTGGTGATACATACCTGCAATCCTAGCATTCTGGGAGGTCAAGGCATGAGGACTTACAAATTTGAGCTGAGTGGAGCAAACTAGGTTTTTAATCAGGACCTTGACTCAAAATAATTAAAAACAAAATCAAGATGGCAGGG
The DNA here is from genome assembly GCA_004025085.1 of Thryonomys swinderianus. Lineage (NCBI taxonomy): Eukaryota > Metazoa > Chordata > Mammalia > Rodentia > Thryonomyidae > Thryonomys > Thryonomys swinderianus. The sequence goes on along the minus strand of PVIC010059521.1, from coordinate 576 downwards.
ATGTAGTTCAGTATCAAGGCTCAGGGGTTCAGTCCTGTGTCAAAGGACAGAACAAAGACAGAACAAAAAAATCCCCAAAACAAAACAAACTTGTATTTCATAGCTTCCTACTGAAAGATACCATATCAAAGCGAGGTGTGGTGGCTCACACCTATAATCCCATAACTCAGGAGGCTGAGGCAGGAGGATTGTTGTGAGTTCGAGGCTTGGCTGTGCTACATAATGAGTTCAGGGGAGCCTGACCTAGAAAGCAACATCCTGTCTCAAAAACAAAAACACAAAAAACAACAAAAGAAAGATAAATCATATTTCTATGTTTTTAAATTTTGTGATACTGGGAATTAAAACAGGGGCTTTCACACCAAGATATATCCTCAGCCCTTTATTCATTTTTTGAGGCAGCATCTCACTAAGTTATTAAGTTCCTAAATTGCCCAGGCTGGGCTTGAACTTACAAATCTCTTGCCACACTTTCCAGAGTACTGGAACTACAGGTGTGTGCCACCAAGCCTGCTTTATTTTCTATTTTGAGACAGTCTTGCCAATCACTAAATTAATCAGGCTGGAATCCAATTT
>PVIC010059520.1:0-10072 GCA_004025085.1 Thryonomys swinderianus | reverse complement strand
ATATGCCACAAGTTAATTCTCATTTTTACCCATATCCCTACCCACTCCCCCTTCCTCCCCCCTTTATACATGCTCTTTTATTTTCTTTCTGTATCATATTTATTCCTTCCCCTCATCACATTCCCACACCAAGTTTCCTATAGAAATATTCCACTCTATAAAAGCTGTCCTTCTTTCTAGAACTCATTTGCATCTACAGGTGTTCATGCCAAAGAGAAGATCTGGATATTGTCTATCTGTGATCTATTGATTCAGATACCCATTTTTGAATTGGGTTCAAAAGAAGTTTTATAAAGCAAAGTCATGAGGGGTGGGTACAACTGGGTAAAAACTAAAATCAACCAAAAACGTTATAAGTACAGTTGCTTCGGTAATATTGACCCAATAGTAACTAGGTATACAGATGACGTCATTCACTTTGGTGGATAATCTGTAGTTTTAGTGATTTTAGATTTAGTGGGTGGGAAAGGATGGCCCGCCCCTAATGAGAGCCGCACAGTCACCCTAAACCAGGTTGAATTTCACAGTGAGACCCTGTCTCAAAAAAAAAAAAAGAAAGAAAAGAAGAAAAAAGTCGCCTCCTTTTGGTAGATAGTTATATTCGTTCCATCTTCATTTCAGGGAAAGGAGGAAAATTAAAGTTTGTGATCAACACTGGCATTTCTGGGACTTTATGGGAACTGATTACCTGGGTTTAAGTGTGTAACTGCTGTTACTTCTGATTCCAAATCTCACTCCTACAAACCACACAGAAGAGAAAATTAGCTGATTCTCATTTGAAACATGAAAAATAAAAATTAACTCAAAAGGAAATGAAAATGTTTCTAGTGATAAAAGGGGTTTTTTGGGGGGGGAGGTTGTGGTACTTGCTATTGAACCCAAGGACTCTGCACTGAGCTACATCCCCTAATCCTCCCCCCTTTTTAAAAAAATTTTTTGAGACAGGGTCTGAGTTGTCCAGGCAGCACTCAAATTTGCAGTCCTCCTGCCTCAGCCTCCCTGAGCTCTGGGATCACAGATCGCCACCTCTACACCTGGTTTAATGTTCGCTGTATCACATCACTGCGGAGCGGATTTCACTGCTCTGCCAGGACCGTGCTGCCCTCCAGTGGCCATGATGAGACCTGCAGGACCAATGCCCAGAGAACCTGGACGTGTTTCCCTTCCATCCAGTTTGTAGAGTTTGAGAAACTGAGGCTCAGAGATCTAGAAATGTCCTGTGGAAAGATCTGCACATATTGAGGACAAGTGGGTCTCCAGATGGTTCTCAGCAGTGGTGGCATTTCTCTGGGCAGGTGCAGCAGCTCAAAAAAAAATTTTTTTTTTTTTTTTGCTTTTTGAGACAGGGTCTCGCTTTGTAGTTCAGGCTGGCCCTGAGCTCACTATGGTGCCCAGGCAAGCCGCCGCAAACTCAGCAATCCTCCTGTCTCTGCCTCCCGAGTGCTGGGATTACAGGCGTGAGCCACCACGTCCAGGTATGTGGTGTTGATTGTTGGTGGGCGTGTCTCTACACCCAGCATTATATGTGGTTACTGGGGATCGAACTCAGGACCTTGCGCTTGGGAGGCAGGCGCCGGAACCACTGAGCTAACCCTCCGGCCCCAAGCAGCTCAAATTTCAAATAGCCTTCCCATCTGTGCTGTAATCCCAGCACTCTAGGAGGCTGAGGCGGGAAGATTCCGGTGATTTAGGGAGATCCTGTTTCAAACAAACAAACAAATAAATATATGTGCTGCCGAAGCGAGCAAACAAACAAATAAATAAATGGCTGGTGATTGGGGTTAGTGTCATGATCCAGATACCACTATTTTTTTTTTTTTTGAGACAGGGTCTCACTTTGTAGTTCAGGCTGGCCCTCAGCTCACTATGTAGCCCAGGCAAATCTGCCTCCCGAGTGCTGGGATTACAGGCATGAGCCACCATGCCCAGCACTGTGGTATGTGGTATTGATTGCTGGTGGACGTGAGTCACCACGCCCAGCATTGTATGTGGATACCGGGGATCGAACTCAGGACCTTGCACTTGTGAGGCAGGCGCTGGAACCACTGAGCTAAATCTCCAGCCCCACCACTACTATTGTTAGGGGCAAAAAAAAAAAAAAAATCACAAAACATGGGCCAGGGATTTAGCTCAGTGGTTCTGGTGACTGCCTTGCAAATGCAAGGTCCCAAATTCGATTCCCAGTACCACACATCACAGTTCCAGGAAGGGTGGCTCACACCTGTAATCTCAGCACTTGGGAGGCAGAGACAGGAGGACTGCTGAGTTCCAGGCTTGCCTGGGCTACATAGTGAGCTGAGGGCCAGCCTGAACTACAAAGCGAGACCCTGTCTCAAAGAAAAACAAAAAAGGTACAAAATGGTTGTGCCAGTCAGATGAACTGAGTTCAGCGAGATTCTGAGAACTCTGCCCTCCTAACAGCCCTGCAAGGTAAACACTGATACTATTATAACCCCACTTTTCAGAATGGAAAAGGAGACCAAGAGGGCAAGGGCGTGGGCCCAGAAGCCACGCTAAGAGGTGCTGGCGTGGCAGGTGGTGAGCTGCCTGTCTACAGAGGCATGCAAGTCTGGCATCTCCGGGCGCTGGAGCCTGTGGTCCTACAGAAGGAAGTGTCAACAAGCGGGGCGCTCAGAGTCAGGACAAGGGAGTGGTCCCCAGGAGGGAGCCTGGGAGCGAGTCAGGGGGCCACTGGCAACCTCACACCTGCTGGATGCCTGGGCAGCCTCCCACTCTCAGGCAAAGAGCGCGTCCCGGTCCGACTTCCCCGGGGCATCCGGGTTTGCGGCGGTTCCCACGGCAACCCACCCCTTCCTCTCCTCCCCCACTCCGGCCCGCCCTGGCCAACCTCTGCCCGCGCCCCTCCCGGGACCTTGGCTGGCGTCCTGTCCTCATCGAAGGCAAAGTGCACGGACCGCCGCGGCTGTGGAGCCGACTGGAGGCCTGGCCTGAGCTCTGAGCCGCGGCACTGCCCGGGGTGACACCACGGAGGGCGGCCTGACCCTGCGCACGTGCCCGCCAGGCCTCGCGATCCAGGCTCGGTGGGGCTGCGGGTCTCTGGGTTAGCACCCACTGCCTGGAGCACGTGGCACTGATAGCATTTTAAAAATATTTTCAAATCCCTGGTATCGCAGCCTACTAAACAAATAAATATTTATTGCTTCTCTCCTTGTTTTTTGCTTGTGTTTTTAGACAGAGCCTCACTATGTAGTCCAGGCTGGCCTTGGACTCCCTGTGGGGCCAAGATCTTTCTGCATTTCAGGCATGCACCTCCACGCCCAGCTCATCTGGTTCTCTTATTCAAATGTACTTATATACCCACGCAATCAAGACAATGAGTGTTTCAGCTGGGTGCTATGGTGCACGCATGTAATCTTAGCACTGTGGGTGGCTGAGGCAGGAGGGTTGCAAGTTCAAGGTCAGCCTGGGCAATTTAGTGACTTAGTGAGACCCGGGCCCCTAAATTATGAAAGCACAGCATGTGCGGTGACTATGGATGTGGGTCAGCATGAAAACCTTGTATTCAGTACTTGAACGACTCCCCCCCAAAATGAACATATTTCCATCACCCAAAAAGCTCCTCTAGGGAACTCCTAGTCCCCTATCCCTGCAGATTAAATTTTGTTTGTTTTTTTGAGACAGGGTCTCGCTTTTGTAGTTCAGGCTGGCCCTGAGCTCACTATGTTGCCCAGGCAAGCCTCGAACTCAGCAATCCTCCTGCCTCTGCCTCTCCCGAGTGCTGCGATGACAAGTGTGAGCACCATGCCCAGCATTGTGGCGTGTGGTACTGATTGCTGGTGGGCGTGAGTCCCTCCCCTTCCCCCTCCCCTCCCTTCCCCTCCCTCTCCTTCTCCTTCTCTTTCTTCTTCTCAGAACAGGAGATTGAACTCTGGACCCTACACTTGCCAGGCAGGTGGTGGCACCACTGAGCTATATCCCTGGCCCTTTTTCTTTTCTTTCCTTTCTTTCTTTCTTCCTTTCTTGGCTTGTTTTTTTTTTATACTTCTCTACACCATGTTTAATTAAAGGACACTACAGATTAAGCACAAAGTCAAAAAATTAAAATTATGTCAACTCAACATTTTCATATTAAACCCTACAGGTAGATAACCTAGATATGCACAAGTGATTTACTGAAAACCACACAATGTATGGACATTTGGACATCTCCACCTGAGATTTGTATTTTCTGGAAAATCTATCAAGAAATACTGACGTCAAATTTAATGTATTATTACTACAGGTCTCCACTACATAAATTTTCACAGGATTTTCAAAATAGCCTTATATATATAGTTTCTCCCTGAGACTTCTTTCATGTATTTAAAAATGTGTAGGGACTAAAAATGAGAATTAAGTTGTGTCATATACTGGTACAAATTCTCAATATGGAGTATAATTATGATGTGTATATATAATGTACCAATAAAAAATGTGTAGGGACTAAAATCTTTCCAAATTTACTTACATACATATGGTTTAAGGCTCAGGAATTCTTTAATGTATTTGACAATCATCAGTGTTGCAGATTCTTAGACATACATAGGATCAATACCGTGTAAGTACCTTCATGTGTTTAACACCCTCTGTGCCTACTGAAATCTTTCCTAAATTGCTTATATACATAGGACTTCTTTGCAGTGTGAGGAGCTCTTTCATATATTTGAAGTGTGCTGAAAGCTTTCCCACCTTGCTTACATACATAAGGTGTCTCCCCAGTTTTTTCATGTCTTTGACACTGTGTGCTCTGAAACCTTTCCTGCATTGCTAACATGCATAGGACTTCTTTCCAGTAAGAACTCTTTTATGTGTTTGACAGTTTGTGCTGAAAGCTTCCCACATTTCTTACATATATAGGGTTTCTCCCCAGTGTGAATTTTTTTTTTTCTTTTTAAGACAGAGTCTCACTTTGTAGTTCGGGCTGGCCCTAATTCACTATGTAGCCCAAGCCAGCCTGGAACTCTCAGCAATCCTCCTGTCTCTGCCTCCCAAATACTGGGATGACAGGCGTGAGCCACCACACCTAGCTCTGTGATGTGTGGTAGTGATTGCTGGTGGGCATGAGTCACCATGTCCAGCATTGTGGTTTGTGGTTACCAGGGATTGAATTTGGGACTTTGCACTTGCCAGGCAGATGCCAGAACCATTGAGCTAAATCCTTGGCCCTTTTTCATGTTTTATTACAATCAGCACTTAAGACAAACACTTTCTTGGCCAGGAATTTAGGGTACATAGGGTTTCCCCCAACTTTGATTTGTTTCCTGGTTCTAAACATCATTGTGGGTACTGGGGGCTTTTAACATTTTTCTTATACACAAAGCCCTTTTCTCTAAAGTGAATTATTTCACTAAGAGGAGAGTAAGTCTTCCCATATTGATCATCGTCCCAGGGTTTCTCTCCAGCTTTTCATGTTTCTTAAAGGACTGCCAATCACTACAGTTTCTTACATGGTGATCACATTTATACTCCTCTTCAGATCCTAAATATTTATATGGCTTCAGTGCAGTGTGATGGGAATGCTTAGTGACAAAGACCCAGTCAGGGACTTTCTGCAAGCAAGGCTTTCAGCTGGTGTGGAACCAGATGGCTTTACATCCACAGGAGCATCTGGAGTCCAGAGGAAAATTTCTTCATGTTCATTCCAAGCTTTATGTTGCTACCATTTGTCCGCCACTTTATCTCTTAGATTTCTCCAGGAATTTTTGTATTCTTCAACTTCCTGGTTTCCCCAGGCTCTTGCTGTAGCTGCCATGTTCCTAAAAGTGTCCCTCCGTCAAATCTCTGTAGAGATTCCTCCTTGAAGTTCACAAGCACATCCTTCAAGTCGCTTGACATGAGGGCCTCCCAGCGTCTTTCCTACGCAGACCTCAGCCAGTACAAGTCACAGCAGGCGGTAGAACAAGCATTCTGCTCCTATATTTTGTTTTTTGCGACAGGTCTCACTCGATAGTCCAGGCTAGCCTTGTATTACTGTGTAGCTCAGGCTAGCCTTGAACTCTGGGCAATCCTCCTGCCTCAGCACAGGTATTGAACATTGGCAAAAAACTCTATGAAGGTAAGACAAAAGAAGTTTATGGATTGTTAGATAGTCCAGGAAAAGTCCTACTGCAGTCCAAGGACCAGATCACAGCAGGAAATGCAGCTAGAAAGAATCATCTGGAAGGAAAAGCTGCAATCTCCAATAAGATTACCAGTTGTATTTTTCAGTTGTTACAGGAAGCAGGTATCAAAACAGCTTTCACCAGAAAATGTGGAGAGACAGGCTTCACTGCACCCCAGTGTAAAATGATTGCAATTGAATGGGTTTGCAGAAGAATAGCAACTGGTTCTTTCCTCAAAAGAAACCCTGGTGTCAAGGAAGGATTTAAGTTTTACCCACCTAAAGTGGAGCTATTTTTCAAGGATGATGCCAATAATGATTCACAGTGGACTGAACAACAGCTAATTGCTGCAAAATTTTGCTTTGCTGGACTTGTTATAGGCCAAACTGAAGTGTATATCATGAGTCATGCTACACAAGATATTTTTGAAATACTGGAGAAATCATGGCTGAGGACTGAAATCAGAGGTGTACCCTACAACACTGGGCATGGTTTAATCATACTGTGATCCTGTGAGTGAATTGTGCACACCTATGTAGGGCTGCGTGCAGCTCAGTCTGTGTATCTTGGTCTGCTCACGCACGCACCTGGGCCCTTTCCACCGCTTCCCTTTACTCGGTTATTACAAATGAGGCTGCTGGGAACACACAAGCCCAGGCTTCTGCAGAGTGGAGAGGTGGCAGAAAGCTCACTGTAAAGAAGTTGGGACCCAGCCTAGGAGGGCTATTGGGGTGACTGTGGACCACTGGAATAAGCTCCCTTTCTTGCTCTACTGAGAGCTGGGACTGCTGATTGGGGCCGGCCATGCCATGAAGCCCTTGTCACAAGTCCAAAGTCATCAGGCACCAGATCTTAGACCAGAGCCCAGGACCGGGAAGAAAGTAAACCTTCTCCTTTATATGTTAATCCCCTTGAGAAGGATAAAGCTGACGAATGTACTGAACTTTAGACAAGTTTTACTTTGAAAAAGTATGTTCTTACATCTTTAAGTTTTGGTACCAATGTAAAACCAAGGTATTTCTGTTTCTGTTTGTTTTACTGGGGATTGAACCCAGGGCTTTCACACTGAGCTACATCCTTTTTACTCTATTTTGAAACAGGGTCTTAGTAATTGGCATAGGGTAGCCTCAAACTGGCAATACTTCTGCTTCAGCATCCCAAGTACCTTGGATTACAGGCATTCAACACCAAGCCTGGCAAGAAGTTGAGTCTTAACACATGCACCTGCCACCACCCTGTCACTCCCCCCAGAGACTCTGCTCCTTGCTGTGACCCTCCCTGGGGGCCTGGAGCAGGGTATCCTCTTTCTCACAGAAGGCCACCCAGAAGACAGCCCACGGGTGATGTGCCTGCCTCTAAAGGGCAGTCTCTGCAGGAACTGCGGGTAGGTGAGATCCCACACCGGTGACTTCCCTCTCCTCTGGAATCTCCACTCCGTTTATCTTCGAGAAAATGTGATTGATCTCCACAAAGCTCCTGCCCTTGGTCTCAGGGATGATCGTGTAGATGTAGGCAGTGGTGAGGGCACACAGTCCAGTGAAGATGAGGAAACAGTAGGGGCCGAGGCCAGCCTGGAGGGGGTGTGTGATGGGGATGCACATAGAAAACAGGGTCCCACTGACAACAGCCCACAAGCTTTAGTTTCCCAGCAACAGAGACCTTGGGGCCTCTGGACCTCCTTCCTGTGTCGGAGACTCAGGGCTGGTACAAAGAGAGATACGAACGAACCCCCGCCTGGCACTGGTGTAGCAGTTTGCTTTCTGCTGCCCTTCGATCTATAGCACACAGCCCTAGGCAGCGAGGCCGTGCCCTGTGGCCTACGCCTATGATCCTAGCACTCTAACGCTCCGGCGGGAGGATCACTGTGAGTTCAAGGCCAACCCTAGGGTACACAGTGAATGTAGGCCCAGCATGGACTACATGGCAAAGACCCTGTCTCAAAAAACCAAAAAGAAAAGACAAAGTAGGGCCCTGCAAACGCAACTGAGCTGGCAGATGTCCTACAAGGGGATCTGTCACTCAGTGTGGGGCAAGGACGTGGAGAAGGTGGCTCACCTGGATGGAAGGGAACACCAAGCCCACGACGAAGTTGGTAAGCCAGTGCACAACTCCGTCCACTGTGAAGGCGGCTGGCCGCCAGGACTGCAGGAAGAGCTCGGTCCTCACCACCGAGGGCACGGGACCTGGAGGGCACAGGGCACAGGGCCAGTGGGGGATGGCTCGGGACACAGCCTAGCTGCCTGCCTGTGGCGATCCCAATTTAATCTCCAATTCTGATGTCCCCAGAGCCTGCAGTGCAAACCTGGGAGGGGTGCAGAAAGAGCTGGGGTGGCTGGGAATTTAGCACAGCGGATCTGGTGTCTGCCTGACAAGCACAAGATACAGAGTTCAATCCCTGTACCACATATCCCAGGGCATGGTGGCTCACACTTGTAATCCCAGTGCTTGGGATTGGCAGAAGCAGGAGGATTGCTGAGTTTGAGGCTTGCCTGGGTTACATAGTGAGCTCAGGGTCAGCCTGAACTACAAAGCAATACCCTGTCAAAAGAAAGAAAGAGAGAAAGAGAGAGAGAGAGAGGAAGGGAGGAAGGGAGGAAGGAAGGAAAGAGAAAGGGAGGGAGGGAGGGAGCGAGGAAGGAAAGAAGGGAAGAGAGAGAGAGAGAAAGGAAGGAAGGAAGGAAGGAAGGAAGGAAGGAAGGAAGGAAGGAAGGAAGGAAGGAAGGAAGGAAGGAAGGAAGGAAGGAAAGGGTCGGTGTGGCTCAGTGGTGGGCACCTGCCTGGCGTGTGCAGAGCCCTGACTTCCATCCAGCTCTGCAAGAAGAAAGGAAAAGCAAGCAAGCAGCAGAGGAAAGCTCCGAGGAGTTGTGACCCTGTGATTTGAACAGCTGCCCCCTCAGATGGGCTTATTTGAAATTCTTCGCCCCACAGGCTGGGCAGTGCTGCCTCCTGTGGTGGGAGTTAGGAATGACAGCTCCTGCTTGTCCTTTCCCTTGGGGTTCCTGACAAACAACCCAGACTTATAAAGCCTTCCCTTTCTGCCCTGGCCACCTCCATGAGTACTTCATACCATAGACTTACTGTATCACAGAGCCTCCCCCCAGGAACTGAACTCAGGACCTTGTGCTTGGTAGCTGCAGTGTCACTGAGCTGTGTCCCCAGCCCTTACCATACATCTACTGTACAGGGAGTGATCTAAAACTAAGTGGAATGTTTAAATAAAGTTTATCATAGTAAAAGACACACAGCCAGGAAACCCCTTCAAAATCTTCCTCCTTGTAAGCTGGGCATGGTGACACAAGCCTGTAATGTCAGGATGCTGGGGCAGGAGGAGGATCACTGCAAGTTCAAGACCAGCCTAGGCAAATGCCTGAATTATAGAGGGAAACCCTGTCTCAAGAAACAAACAGACAGGGCCAGAGGGTTAGCTCAGTGGTTCCAGCGCCTGCCTCGCAAGCGCAAGGTCCTGAGTTTGATCCCCGGAAACCACATACAATGCTGGGCGTGGAGACTCACGCCCACCAGCCATCAATACCACATACCACAGTGCCGGGCGCGGTGGCTCACGCTTGTAATCCCAGCACTCAGGAGGCAGAGACAGGAGGATTGCTGAGTTCGAGGTTTGCCTGGGCTACACAGTGAGCGCAGAGCCAGCCTGAACTACAAAGCGAGACCCTGTCTCAAAAAAAAAAAAAAAAAAAAAAAAAAAAGAAACAGACAAAAAAACCCAAACCAAACCAAGGATCTTCCCTCTTGGTTTGAACACGCTTATCCCGCAGTTCTAGCTGCTTTGTGGAGCAGTTCTGGTCGAGCTCCGTCAGGTGACCAGAAACGCAGTGACGCTGCTGCTGCATTTGGCTGCGCCATCCAACAGAAAGGCAGCTCCTCAAACTGTGCCACTCCGTCTTCATCCACCTCAGTCACCAGACCTGGCCCTGCATGATTTCTGTCTCTTCCCCCAAATCAAAACGACC
>PVIC010059519.1:0-10081 GCA_004025085.1 Thryonomys swinderianus | reverse complement strand
CAAGGGTTGGGGATTTAGCTCACTGGTTCTGTCTATCAAGTGCAAGGTCCAGAGTTTGATCCCCAGTGACTGCATACCACAGTGCCAGGTGTGGTGACTCACACCCACCAGCAGTCAGTACCACACACCGCAGTGACAGGTGTGGTGGCTCTCGCTGTCATCCCAGCACTCAGGAGGCAGAGGCGGGAGGATTGCTGAATTTGAGACTTGCCTAGGCTACATAGTGAGCTCAGGGCCAGCTGAACTACAAAGCGAGTCCCTGTCTCAAATAAAGAAAAAGAAAAACAAGCCAATAAAAGTGCTTGTGGGGCAGTGGGGATAAGGGAACACTTCTCTGCTATGGGGGGGGGGGTGTGAAGTGGTGCAACCACTCTGGAGATCAGTGTGGAGGTTTCTCAATGAAGTAGTAGTCCCATCTGACCTACCTATTCCCTTTGGTGTTTTCCCTAAGAATTAAAAGCATCATACCACAGCAATAAATGCACACTGATGTTTATTGCAGCACAGTTTATAATAGCTAAATCTTGGAAACAGCCCAAATGCCTATCAACAATGAGTGGATAAAGACGTGTTTTGTTTTGTTTTGTTTTTGTACGATAGAGTATTTCTGTGCTGTAAAGAATAAGCTTGAGATATTTCTAGATGAATGGATGTACGTTGAGATCTTACTCTTAAGTGAAATAAATCAGACTCGCGTGTTTAAATAACAAATTATTTCTCTGGTATTAGAAAATGAAAGTAGAAATAGGGACCAAAATGTTCAATGGACATTGAGAAATGGGAAGAAAATGTTCACATCAGAAGGGGAGCAAGAAAGGAAGGGAATGGAAAAGAGGGAGAAGAAAAATAATAGAAGGAAAAAGAGGAAACAACACTTCTGTAAATAATGGGAAGAGAGGTCATGGAGGGATGGGAAAAAGAATCATACAGGGCTGGGGATTTAGCTCAAGTGGTACTTTGCCAACCTTCGATGCCCAAGGGTCTTAGTTCGATCCCCAGTACCAAAAAAAAAAAAAGAAAGAAAAACCCACATATTATGTACAGGTACAAGATCCTTACAATGAATGTTATCATTATATACATCTAAAATATACCAGTAAATGTGCTTCCCAGAAATTTGCTTCAAAAAATATGTGCAGGTTACTGTATGTTATCTGTACCTCATTAAAGCTGTTGAAAAAAATATTTAAACATTTAACCATTTTCATTTGGTTAATAATTTTAACTGTGTCTTTGTTATTTTAAATAGAGATGAAATGGAGGTTTAACAGATGGCCTTATATCAAACTCATTTCCTAAGATAAGAAGCACACAAATAACTGGCAGAAATCCCACATAATTTTGAATTTTGGGTTTCCAAGTAGCAATGTGATGCAGGTTCCAAGGTGATTATAGCCACGATTATCTCAGTTCAGAAGCCAGCTGTGAGCTCCTTCGCCGTACCTCTTGGTTTTTCAGTATTTCACATTTCTTTTAGACCTAATACTTTTTGGAAGAGATTAGCCATTTCTCTTTTCAGTTGCTTGAAATTTACAAGGAGAACCATATATATGTTGCAATATATTCATCAAAACATACAGAAAAAGTCAACTTTTCTAATATTTGACTTCTTTCTCTAGTGATATTTTTCGGGATCTAAAACTGTTGCTTCATATAATCTGTGTAAATTTGCTGGTGGATCATAGAATAGCTCTCATGCCAGTCCCTTGCCTTTCTTTGAAAAAATATGTATTTCAAAGAAAGAAGAGTAAAGACATTGAGACAATAATATCCAGGTACAAAGATTCCTGAAACAAATACTTCACTTACCGTTATTAAATTAGAAATGAATAATGCATAAAGGATTAGAAAAGTAAAGTAATGTCAAATTTGCTTAGACAGAAGGAAAAATACTTGAAGATAAAAATAGGTCTTGGGATGAGGTTGTCTTAGTGGTAGAGCACTTACCTAACAACTGTAAGTTCTTGGCTCAATTCCTAGCTCAACATTGATTCTTTTTTTCTTACAAATGTGTTAAATCAGGATATAAATATTCCAGTTTTTTTTCATTTTCTCTATTTTCTGTGTGAATTCAGAAGATTATTCTATGTTTCCGTATTTAAATTATAACTAGGTTTATTATATTTAATACTTAAAGGTATCGTAAGGACATGAGAAGATGCTATTGTGGTATCTAAAGCATTTCTTGGAGTATTATATCAACGATATAAAAGTAGAACCTCCATACAGTATTTGTCTGTGCATCTAATGCTGAGATCCTTTCTCAACTATTACACTGATGTGGCTGTATTTTCTGAAGTTAATTTATTTCCAGGGAAAGAAAATTCATATGTTTGTGAAGTATAGTTATTTCATTTGCATAACTTCTACTATGTATTCAATAATATCCGCAAAAAGGTCCAAAAGAAGTGTGAAGTCTTACTTGTATTTTCAAATTTCCTACAATTTGTCTAAGAAGAAAAGGCTAACATGGGTGGAAGACATAGAAAATGTCAGAACACAGATGTAACCAGACATCAGGTCTTCTGGAAAAACATTCAGCATAGTGAGAACTTCAAAGAAGGACGGATGCTTGTGGGCCAAAGGGAGGAGCGTCACAAAGGATCCAGGCTTGAGGCAGCCCTGGGAGAAACCTTTTCATACCAGAAGGAAGGTCAGAGGGCAAAACTTGATAAGGTAAATACAGCGGGAAATATTAAGAATATTGACTGAAAACATGTTTTGATGTTGGCAAAAAGGATAAAAATCAAGTTGCACAGTTACCACAGAGATTAATTTGGGATCCTGAAAAATGTACTGACATGTACTTTCAAGCCTAAGGAATTCTTAAAACAGTGGAAATTTCCAAGCCAAATAGAATGGTTTTGGTATCTGCAAATCTAAGGTTTTTTAGTTGGCCTGCCACAAAGAATGGTGTCTCCTTTCCATGGGCGAAATGGCTCAAAATGGCTCAAAATTTTCTGGCTGATGCCTATTTTTTCAGAGTGTATACGTGAATTTTTGTCTTTACTAAAAAATCTCTCCCATAGCAATGCGGATGTTGCATCATAATCCATTTCTGTACATACGATGTGAATACATTTTCTAAATGAAAACGAGATCAGCCACACTAACAAAACTGTATCCAAAATAAGGTTTAATGAGTAACTAGTGATGCATCATGTAAAACCAGAACTTTTCTGTACTGTGTTTAAAGCTCCTAAGCTTCAGACTGGTGAATTTATTAAACACGCAAGAAGAATATGATGTAGGAAGATATATGGCATCTTAAAAAGGTGACTTTTCCCTTATTCTGTTCATATATATATATATATATATATATATATATATATATATATATCGATATCGGTAACTACTGGAGATAGAGCCAACAACCCTAATTAATTCATCACTGCTTGGCACAATTGGCACCCCCTGCTGAGAAAACCAGAGATCTGAGCTAAGCAAAAGGTCTGAACTGGCTCTTCGTAGTTAGAAAGCTGCGCCTCTGGACGCGCGTTACCGCCATCCCCCGCAGTGCATTCTGGGGTAGCTGACAGTGCAGCTAATTTGGTATCACACTCAGCCAGTTGGTAAAGACCAACATGCACCACTGCGGCCTAATTTAAGAAGATTCTGGCCATCACGGGTTTGAAACTTGTACCTGTGTTTGTGTGGACATTCTTTGTGCCCATGCATGTTTATATATCCTCGTTTAAAAACTTCTGATTCTGACAAAAAGAATATTCCATGAATCTCCAGTTTTGCTTTATGAGAATGTGCTAGCTCCTAAGGCTTGCTCCCCAGGGCATGCATCTCCGATATTCCTTGTACAGAATTTGTTCAGCTCGCTTTTGCATCTCTTACAGGCCTTCCATCTCTAACCCTAGGCAGCTCTTTTTCTACTGCTCAAAAACCAAACCTACAAGGAATTTTCAAAAGTCAACTTGAGTGCTATTCAAAGAAAAGCAAATTTCTTAAAAAGAAGCTTAAAAATTAGTAGAAACGGCTTCTATGAGAAGAAACTGACATATCACTTAAATTTTATAATCCTATGCAAGTACTATGTTGGAATAGATAATAAAAGCTGGATTTCTATTAATAATCATGATTCTAATTGTTTGTAAGGAATTCTACAAGCTTTCCCCATTCTTCATTTTTTGAAAGAGAAACCTCTCATTAGCATGACTATTTGTAGGTTTTAGGGTAAATCAAGTTTTTATTCAAAACTGAGGAAATTTCTGCATCTAATAAATTCTGTTAACATTTCATGCTTTGGGCAATCTTCAGAACTTGTATGTATCTAGGAGGGGTTAGACTTTTACTTCAAGTTATTTTCAGGATTATAAAATGGATCATTCCCTTTTCCAAATCTTGGAGCTGAAGACCAGATCGCATCCTTCCTGATGCTTCCACAGCCCTCTAGGCAACATACGTTATTAAACCACAGACAGTCACCAGTGGGGGGGGGGGGCAGGAGAGCATATGGGAAGTGAGGGCTCGTAAGAAGACAGAAGTCGGTAAATCTATAAAACTGTGGCTAAGCTCTCTCTTGAGCCGTCTCTCTACCTTAAATTATCCCTGTTAACCAAAATAAACCTAAGGAATCATTCAATGCTTGATGCGCTTTGAAAAATTTTGCTCGCTGTCTTATCTTTTTATAACCTGTTTGCTCTTGATGTTCAATGTTATTGATTTTTTGGCCAAAGGGATGTAATCAATGAAGTGACAGTGGCGGCCTAAAAATGATCAGGGCGGGAAATTCAGTAGTGATGAGCTTACCTCAAAAAGACTCAGCTTTGAGATGCTGCCTGGACCTCTTGCTTTCTCAAAATTAAGAGGGAACCCTTGGAGAGCTACTTCTAGGAAAGATTCTGGTGACACATACTTCACGGCAGGTCAAAAATACCGTAATAGCATCCTTTCCACTGTATTTTAGCCCAGGGGCACTAAACTCATGAAGGGCACCATTAAAAAATAAAGTTATATCTTTTATATAGAGAGAGAAGTGACACGGAGAGTTCTTCAAGTTCTATGAAAAGAATCAAGCTACATTTTGTACTCATTTTCAAGCAAGAATACAGCCATCCAAAAATTAAATTCCCTCGACTCATGTATACATTCTTTGGTACATTTTGTCAGCATTTACATTTATAGTAAGGTACAGAACCCTGACATGAAACTCTATGGCAGGGATGAGCCCTGGTGCTGAGGGTTAAAGGATAATGCTTTGCATGTAGATGCTCCTGGATTCTTCCATCCTGATAAGCGCAAAAGAAGTTGATTATATCATAAGCTGAACAGTGGTTTTAAGACACCTAGTTCCTCCCTGGTTTGCAGCACAGTCCACTGTGGAGCACTAGTCACAGCCCTGGGTGATTTGGTGGTTCACTGGGGGCTGCTGATCCTGACCATTGACTGGCACCTTGTGAAAATATCCTACTACACTCTGCTAGCCTGGGTCAAAATAAAATTCAAACTATAGTTTCTATTCCCTGTGCATTGCTGTCAAGCCATCGTGAAGTGAAAAATCTGGAGGCCAGAGCATCATAATAGGGCACCATCTCCACAATCCTTTCATGTAAGGTATCCACACTTCTCTTTTTACCTGATAAAAACAGTACACGTTAACACTTTCTTAGATGATACTCTTATGATATGAAAAATACTGCCTAATGTATTGAGCACATTGAACATACTATAATGTTAAAGTTTATCATAGATAAATGTGTATATACAGGATCTGTATTTCATAGCACTGACAATACAGCAGAAAGGAAGGATTTGGGAGTCTAATATACTTATTTAAAACAAACATGCACCTTAGTAGCATTGTGTCTTATAAACACACTTTTCTTATACACAATATGAAATAGTATTTTTAAAAACCTACTTACTGATTAGTTTAAAAGACACCCATAACCGTGAACTGAGCATTGGATAATATCTCATTTCAAAATTTTGGATTGTTTGAGTATTATTTACATATTTCATTGATATGAAAACAGAACACTTGAGACTACAGGCAAGAGAAAGCCTAGGCAATGAAGCGTGTCAAAATACAGTGCACAGAGAGACTTTTACTGCTCCTGCTATTTAAAGACCTATTTTCACGAGCTTATTAGCTACTAGTGATCCCAAAGGAGAAATACAATTAAAACTTAATCATACCAAAAGCTGGGATTCTTCTGATTCAGCGAACTTGTAATCTATTATATTTAGTAGTTTACTTGTAAATGTCTGAACACCGAGAATCAGAATCATATAAATAGGCTTCACTGTGTAGAGATAAAAACTCCTTTGAACTCACATCACGGGATTCTGCATTTTGTGTGCACTTTATTCCTACCCCCCCCCATTCTCTGAATACTTCTCAGAGGTTTTAAATGGTGGCATCTCTCTGTCCTTTAGTGAAAGCAGAAGAGCTCCCATTGCCCTGAACTATCATATTCTTCCTTTTCCTAGATTTCAGATATGAAATCAAATCCTTATAAAAACAGATGATGCTGAGGAATTTGAGCCCACATTAGCAAGTCAAGTCAAGAGTTCAGAGATGTAGCAAAACCATATTCAGATGATCTTATATTTGCCCAGAGGTTTGAGGTGAGCTGGGAGATTCAATTACTAAGAGTATAAAGAGGAAGACTCTGCTGTTTCATTCACAAATATTGATTCTATTTCATATCCCTATCCTCCCCTCTCTCCTCACCGCTGCCTCCTGTTAGGAGATATTTCGAACATCCTTAAAGCCATGTCAAACAGCAAGGAGCAGTGTTAGAAAAAGAGAGGACGCTTGCTGTATTCTAGGGAGAAGTGTTTTCCAGTTTTCATTCAGGGCTACCCCGCCCTGTTACTGCAGAGGCAGCCTGGTCAGTGTCTCCGCTTGATAGGACACCCTGGGCGACTGGGGATTGTGGGCCCATGCGTTCCTTCTGATAGGAGGGATCTCCTTATCTGGAGAAAATTGAGGACCTTCAGAAAGGAAAGAAAGAATTGAAGTGGTTTGCCTGTCACTTGAAGCTCAACCTTGATTCTCATGCATTTTGTTCTTTCCATATTTCTTTTTAGTCTAATGAATTTATTTCAAAATTAGGCTATGTATATGGTGTTTTGTTTTAAGATAGGGTTTCACTGTGCAGTTCAGACTGACCTTGACTCACCGTTAGCTCCAGATGGCCTCTGTCTTGAAGCAGTACTGCCTTAGTCGCCCCAGCACTGAGAGTACCAGCATGTGCCGTGCCTGGTGCATATGTTCTAAATTTGACTCAGATTATAATTAACCTTATTTTCTTCCCACTTTTCTTTGGGACAGAACAAAAACACTGCACAGGGGTTTGCTCTGCTGAATGAATTACCCAGAATTTTGATTTAATTAAGAGAATGTGAGAGACCAAAGATTGAAGCCATAAGATTATAGAGGCTCTGTAGAAAAGACTATGCAGCCTACACTAGTAATGGCAAAAGGATATCATTTGTATTTATCTTTAGGTAGGTCTACCAGGAGCTCTCCAGAGAAGTGATCTTACTAGGCAGGATCTAATACCACCATCTGCAGAATTCTGCTTTTTTACTCTCTCCATTTTTAATTCTCCCCTTGGACTTCTTTTTTATTCTCGTATCCATGCCTGTTCTGTCTTGAGATTTCATGCTTGAAAAGTGTTGCCATTCTGCATGGGAGAAATTTCAATCTAATGAGGCTCCAATTGCTACAAAAATGAAATATGGGATAAATACATGATAAATATTTATATTTGTTTTTATTTTATTTTATTTATTTTATTTATTTTTTATTTTTTTAAGACAGGGTCTTGCTTTGTAGTTCAGGCTGGCTCTGAGCTCACTATGTAACCCAGGCAAGCCTCGAACTCAGCAATCCTCCTGTCTCTGTCTCCCGAGTGCTGGGATTACAGGCATGAGCCACCATGCCCGGCACTGTGGTATGTGGTATTGATTGCTAGTGGCCGTGAGTGACCACGCCTAGCATTGTAGGTGGTTACTGGGATCGAACTCAGGACCTTGTGCTTGCGAGGCAGGCACCAGAACCACTGAGCTAACCCTCTAGCCCAGATATTTATATTTGTAAACATCTATTGTATTAAATGATATATTGCAATAGTTCTCCTCAAAACAGTCCTCCTTCACTCCAAATGCACTTATTCAGTGACTCTTCCCACCTTCTGGAGTATTCTGGAAGTCTTCTTTCATGAGTGTCTTTTTAAAAATTAATTTTTATTTGAATTCTTCTTTGGTACACCCTCATGATCAAACTCACTGTTGAGAATTTGTACCAGTATATGACATGACTAACCTCTCACTTTTTCCATTTCCTTGCTTACCCTACAACCATCCTGCCCCCTACCTTCCTATGGTTTGTTTCCTTTTTTACATCACATTTTTAATTTCTCCTGGTTACCACTACCCCCTTTTCCCTTTGAGTATTTTTTTATTTCATAATATCTGTCATATATTCTAAAGCTCATTTACATTTTAAGATTCTCATACCAGAGAAAAGATGTGGTATTTACATATCTGTGACCTACTTATTTCACTTATAGTATGTCTTCAAGGTATGCCCATTTGAGATGAATGACTCAAACTTATTCTTTATGACAGAGTAATACTTCATTTTATTTAAAAAAAAAAGAACCCTATCTTCTTAATCCAATCTCCATTTGATGGACATTTGGGTTGTTTCCATGATTTAGAGATCTGAAAACTGAGCTGCTGTGAACATTGGTGCACATATGTTGCCCATAATATGAATTTTTGAATTCCTTCATGTATATTTCTAGCAAGAGAATAGCAGGGTCAAATGGAACCTCTAATCCTAGTTTTTTTTAGGAATCACCGCACTTTTCTCCATAGTGGTTGTACCAGCATTTGGTGCTGGCTAATTGTGAAATAGCAGCCATTCTTTGTGGAGTGAGATGAAATCTCAGTGTTGTTTTTAGCTGCATCTCTCGAATGACTAGTGTTGTTAAGCATGGCTTCGTATGCTTCTTGGCTGTTTTTACTTCTTCCTCTAAAAAGTTTCAGTTCAGTTCAGATGCTCATTTTGTGATTGATCTTCATATTGCAGGGAACTGATTTTTTTAAGGTCTTTATCTATTCCACATAGTAGCCCTTTGACTGAGAAATAGCTGGTAAAGTTTTCCTTATATAGTTGGTTTTCTTTTGCTTTGCCAGTAGTTTGTTTTGCTGTGCACACACTTTTTAACAGGACAAGATCCCTTTTGTTGATTTCTTCTGCTAGTGCTCGTGCTATAGAGGTTTTATTCATAAAGTCTTTCCCTAAGCCAATGGCTCCAAGAATGCTACATAACGTGTTTTCCAGTAGGTTTAATGTTTCTATTTGAATAATTAGGTCTCCAATCCACTTTAATCTTAGTTTAGTGCATGGTGAAAGAGATAGGTCTAGCTTTAGTCTTTGGCTAGTTATAGCCTTGTTGTTCCAGCACCATGTGTTAGAGAGGCTGTCTTTCCTTCATTGAGGATGTTTGGCTCCTTTGTCAAAGATGAGGTGCCTTAGTGTATCTGGAGCTGTTTCTGGATCTTCTAAACTATTGTGATGATCCTGGGGTCTGTTAGTTTGCCAGTACGGGTATCTTCATAAGGTATTATAAAAATATGGTAAGTAGTGTTGGTGAATATCATTCAAAAGAAAGACAGTGTCTTAGATCCCTTAGAGTGTGTCATTCACCTTCTTCATGGCAGCTGGAACATTGAAACTTCTAGATCTTCCTTCAGGTCAAAATGTCTGTGAAAGGTAAATGTTTTGCATGGATTCATGACTTGAAGGTGACTGCCGGAGCCAGCCAGACAAAACAGCGGGGTCGTGAAGTCAAGGGGCACGGATTAAGAGAAGAAGACAGGAAAATGGGCTCGGGAGGACCTCTCAGTCAATACTGAGCAGGCACCCGTTTATTGAGCAGGTTGTATTTATACTTTTTCAGAGGGCCAACATGGCCTCAAAAATGGTTACATTTTATCTTATAGGAGAAGAAAAACAGGAACAAAGCATTGGGAAAACAGTACACAAACAGGAGAAGGATGTCAACTAGCACACAATT
This sequence comes from Thryonomys swinderianus, assembly GCA_004025085.1. Lineage (NCBI taxonomy): Eukaryota > Metazoa > Chordata > Mammalia > Rodentia > Thryonomyidae > Thryonomys > Thryonomys swinderianus. Next base: position 32 of record PVIC010059519.1, on the reverse strand, counting down.
AACTCTATTCAAATTTAGTCCGAACCTGCACA
>PVIC010059518.1:0-10107 GCA_004025085.1 Thryonomys swinderianus | reverse complement strand
GCAATCCTGCGGTTATGACTTTGCCTGCCGGCCTTTGTTGAAGCTCCTACTTCCTATCATGGTGGTGATTCAGTAAGATGAGCTCCCACGGAGTGTGGGAGGTGGTGCGCGGAGCGAGTGGGGATAAAGAAGGCAAGATCAGGCCGGAGTGCCATTGAACTCCCAAGATGGACTGTTGGGTGGACGTTACGCTATTGTCACTGCAGTTGTATTCACGTGAAAAATTCCAACATAAGAAATGGGTGAGAGAAGGAGATGACAGTACGTGATAAAGTTGACGGTGAGGGGGGGAGGTAATGATGTTGGTGCGGTAGTGGAGACGGTGATGACGGCCTTGGTAGCCATGATGGAGACAGACATGGTGGTGACAGGTTGCGGAGAAGGCGTGGATGGCGAGCAGGTGGTGATGGTGATGACGATGGCGGGGCTGCTGGTGTCAGGACTGGTGGTGGCGGCACTGACAACAGCTGTATGGACGATGTGACAGTGATGTTGACGGTGTTGGGGACCTTGGTGAGGTTGTTCGAGGGGAGCATGATGGTGGTGACGGCCATGGTAGCACTGCAGGGACTGGCAGTGGGGAGGGCATGAGAGTGTTCACACTGGTGGTGGTGATGATGGAACCAAGGATGACGGTGGATGTGACAGTCACGCAGTGGTAGTCATGGTAACAATACAGGCCAGTGAGACTCTCACACCCTTTCTTTGACTCTAATCATGACTAAGATGTTTCGTCTTCAGGATTAATTCCCTGACTCACTGATAATGAGAACTAGCAAAGGTCTTGCCAGGAATAAATTCACCCTTTGACACAGCCTACCTATGGAATCCTTTATTTGTGGCTTTCAATACCCCAGCTGCACATTAGGCCTTAGCATTTTGCTAAATCAAATTTTGCTACAGGTATTTCTCTGATTCCTTGTAAAACCACTTCTCAAAATAATTTGTAGAACCTCACTGTGGGCCAGAAAACTTACCGGAGTGCTTTGTAAAGATCACTTCATGAAAGGCTCACAGGCATTTTATGATCTGATCTTATCATGATAATTATAATTATGATATGAAGAAATGAAGTTTCAAAGAGATTATGTTACTAGGAGTCATGTTGTGTTATCTTTGAGGAGTCATGTTGCTAGGAAATGCAACATTAAAACTTAGGCAAAGTCTACCTGAGTCCAAAGCTGAGGAACTACTCTTTTTTTCTGAGAATATATGCTTCAGGGTCTCTTGTGAGAGGCACATACTGTGAGTAACTATGGCTCTTCGCAGGAGGCAGGAGAACCTGGAGAAAATGGCAGATCCTATACACTGCTTAGCAACATTCATATGCAACTTTTTCTTAAATACAGAAGCCCTGAGCCACCAGCTTGCAACCTGCATAAAACAACAGTGCTCGGTTGAAAAGCAGATTTGCTACATCTCGCCTGGAGAATTATATTTATGTTATGTTACATTAGTTCCGTCCTCAAGGCCTTCCCTTCTGCTAGCATTTGCTCCTTTTCTGACTTACATTCTCTCCCCTGCAAGGAGAATCTATCTGGAAGGGGCCTGCACGTCCATCAACAGGCGAACAGATAAAGACAGTGTGGTATCTACCCACAAGGGTTATTACTGTGCCGTAGGAAGGATAAAATTTGGGTCATTCATAGGAAAATGGATGCACTCCAGGAGCCCACAATGCTAAGTGAAATAAATCAGATATACATGTTCAAATATTGCATGCTTTTCCTTATATGAGCAATCCATCATATGAAGAGAGAGAGCAAAATAAAACAGATAAGTAGGGAGACAGATCTTTTTCTAAAGGGAAGGGAAGTAAGAGATGGAGAGAGAGAAGGAAAAGGGGGTGCTGAGTTGCATTAGGTACGTGTGCTATCTCCACACAAGAAATATAAACATTATGCACCCCAAACATATACCAATAAAAGGCAAATAATAAAAAATAATCCGTGGAAACTCGGTGTGAAGAATCCTTATCCAAAGGAGGACAGTTCTCTTTTGAATCTTCCCTGGAAACCAAGTACAATAAAGTAACAGTTTTATGTACAAGAGGTAATAATATATATCAGAGCAATCGAGGGACTTTCAATGATGGTGATTTGGAGCAATTTGGGGCCATGGCTTAATGTAAAAAGAGACATCTTATCAGGAGAGTGAGAGAAAGGTATCAAATTTCATTAACTGTTATGCCTTACCTGCAACACCCGGTGTTTTATAATTACAGTTTTAAAAAATTTTTATTTATTTATTTATTTTTGGAGACATTGTCTCACTTTGCAGTTCCGGCTGGCCCTGAGCTCAGTATGTAGCCCAGGCAAGCCTCGAACTCAGCGATCCTCCTGTCTCTGCCTCCCGAGTCCTGGGATGACAGGCTTGAGCCACCAAGACTGGCAAGCTATTTATTTTTGATTGCCGCAACTTTGGTTGATTCCGTGATTACTTCTCCACTGAGTTACAACCAACTGGTTGAGCGCTGGTAGCGGAAAGTGATTTTCTTTGGCTGGGAATAAACCATACAGCCCTCCCACTGTGAACCCGACATTTAATTGTGACAGTTGTTTACACAGAGGACAGGTACACACAAAAGTTTCTAATTCATCCCTTGACTTCAGTAAGGCTCCTAGCTTTTTAGATTTTGTTTTCCTCATTTTAAATAATAAATTGGCTAGATGTTGCATTCACCTAAGCCTTTGCTTCTTAAAGCTTTATCATTTTAGCTTGTCTTACGTCACTTAAATGTACAGCTCCCCACATCACACGAATGTACAGACATCCCAGTCGGTACCACAGTATCCCACAATAGCGCACACACGCCTTGTCAAACAGAATGGAAAATGATGGCTCACGCCCGCATGTCAGCTCTAAGAGACAAGGCGGCAAGATACGTAAGAAGTTCTTGAAAAGGTTTCCGAAGTCAGGATATTTTTGTAGACCCCAGATGACAAATGGCACATTTTCTATGTAGAATCACTGAAAGGGTACCTACTTACCTGAAAGAGAAAAGTCCTTGCTCTTACTCTGTCTGAAGCCTTCTCAGTGCTGACAACAGAGGAAGTGGACTGCTTCTTATCTTGAACTCCAGTTCCTCAAAGACTTGTGATTGGGTGTGAAGGTTGGCTTTGTTCTTGGGGAGTTTGCCTAATGCCAGGTCCTGGAGCTCTCTTTCACTACAGTAATTGAGGCAGTGCATTAGCCAGCGTGAACCAATATTAAAATGTCCCAGAAAGTGAGCGAGGAAATGGGGATAATCTTCCATGGGGAAACCGAAGGAGAGTGTGCCGTCCGCTCTAAGGTAATGGGTGCAGCTAGAAGAGGGCCTTTTAGTTCTTGCTGTGAACATGAACAATGTGATGATATAGGCATGTGTGCAAATGTCATAGTGAATCTTATTAATTTGTGTACTTAATACATGTTAATTATAATTCAACATTTTTAATTAAAAATATACTTCTTACTGTGTGAGAGACAGAGAGAGACAGAAAGACAAAGAGAGACAGAGAGAGAGAGATGGACAGACACAGACAGAGAGAGTGTGTCAGCATATTTTGGTTTATCTAGTTCCCTGTTATTACTTCCTCAACTTACTGCTTTGGGTAAATGCTCAAATACTGACACTTAATCTTTGTCCTTAATATAGCCCTACCCAGTATCACTCATCTGCTTAGCTGACAAATGGAGTTTCTCTCTTTCTCTTTCTCTCTTTCCATCTTCCTTCCTTTCTTCCTCTCTGTCTGCCTCTCTCTGTGTCTCTTTTTCTCCCTCTTTCTTTCAGAAAGAAATGTCTAAAATTTGCGTTTCATTCATATTAGAAAACCATGGATTGCAGAGTAGTTATGGCAAATGCCACTTATTTTGAGAAGTCCATCATACCTTTGCGATTTCTTCTCCATATAGATTTATGAGACATGGCTTTATTATCCTTGAAATGACGCATTTGCTTTTCATCTGTTTTTATAATTAATTAGAATTCATTCAGTAAAATAAAGTAGGAACAGGCTGGTAACAGACCCATCATGGTTAATCTTGATTTTCTTCATCCATGCTTAGTAGGTAGGTAAAGCAGACTTCCGTGTATGTATGGCTGGGCCACGGAGCAGTGGTCTTGTCGGGTATTTCTGCCCTCTGTCTCCTTTATTTCTGGTTGTGCCTCTGTATTCTTTCTTGTGCTAATAAAGTGGGCAGCTTTCCTCCACCAGGCCCTTTGCCTGTGACGACAGCCTTGGTGACAGCCAGTCATGAATGGAAATCTCTGAAACCAGGAGCCCAAATTAAACCTTCTGTCACTAAGTTATGCAGGTCAGGTATTCTATCCTAGAAACTGATATAGGGGAAATATATAAATATAAAATGTAAAAGTAATTTCCTACTTGCTAGATGGCAGATATGCCGAGTTCATGTTCTCCAAAGTCAAAGAATGAATTCTAAGGTACCAATGGAGGTTAAGAGTAGGAAAAATTTATTGAGACAGAGGAGCTTTTGAGAGACAGGAGGGAGCCCGAAAGTGGGTTGCCAGTGAGCACACTTCATAGAGGAACTTTTAGAGAGTAAAATCATGAGGTGGGTACATGTGGAACAAGAGAATGATCAATCAGTCAGACTACGAGTGTAATCTCTTAGGTGAGATTGATCCAGTGGGGAAGCAGGTCACATAGTAAGAGTCCATGGAAAGAAGAAGGAACTTTCTAGGGAGAGATGGATCAGGAGGTTCTGATCAGCCGCTGAGGTGACTGATGTCTACTTAGATTTCCTTCTAATAAGTGGTATCACTTGTAGCATAATCTTCAATTTACTGCTTATCACTTGGGAGGCAAGTAGGCCTGTTTTTTTTTTGTCCTTATTCTGATGTCTGGACTTCAAAAGATGCACTTCCAGCCATATTGTACTGTATTCTCATCTTTTTCACAGACTTCCTCAAGGAACTAATCCTGTTTGAGTGCCTAGAATATTTCTACTTAATTTAGCCGTCTCTAATATTTCTCCTTCTGCAGGGATACCCTTAACTACTGAGGTGGGGAAAGGGGCAAAAATTATTGTGGTATTTCCATAGTTGTGACAAGCAGTCAGAGAACTTTCTAGAAGATCTGTCCCCAGGCCCTAAATAGAAAAAAATGGAAACACTACAATATGTGGGAAACTTTATCCACACAGCATAGATATGGGGTATAGGATTCCTCACCTTCTGTGTTCCTTGAAACAGAGGGTACAGTAGCCTGGCAACAAATTTCACTGGCACACTCATGGGCTAGTGACCTAGAAACTGCTCCCTCCCTGAAAGACCATCATTTAAAGAAAATCTGCCATATGCCACAGTGGCTAACTGGAACCCTTAGCATCAGCAAGGTTAGGGACCGGCAGCAGCGCTGAGGATAACGGAACCACACGGTCCCTCCTGCCCTACTCCTGACACAAGAGAGGGACTCGGACGGTGGGTGCCACTGTTTCCAGTGGTGCTCGCAGTCTTGGGACACACAGTGGGAAATCGGGGCCCCCTGCCCCGTGACCAGCTTCTCAAGTGCCCTTGGGCAGGGAGTCAGCACCCCCTCTGACCTGCAAGCCGCGAGACAAAGGGTCGGGTCAGGGGAGGAGCCAGTGGTTGCAGCAGAGGAGAAGGAGCGGGATCTGGGAGGCGCAGGCCGCACCGCGTCTGGGAACGGCCCTGGCTGTCTGTCCGCTGGCGCTGGCGACTCGGAGGGCAACGCAGGAGCAGACAGGCTCAGGAGACGTGGGCAGGCCGCCCAGGAAGCTGCTGCCTAAAGGCTGGCTCTGTCCCCGCCAAGCAGAGGCCAAGATCAGCCCGGCTCCCAGCACGAACTCTACCCCAGACTTGGTGACGTTGCCCGGCAGAGATCTAGGCTCTGATTTGGACGTGACCACAGAACTGTGGGCCCCAGAAGAGCTTTTGCTTCTTTAACTCTTTGTTTATGAGTCTTTTGTTTTCCTTTTTCTGTCAGTTTTTAATTGGGGGGGTTATTTTGACTTTTTGATATTTTCATGTGACTTAACGTTGTTGCTACTCTTTCGGGTTTGCTTTGATATCATTTTACTTTCTCCTTCGTTGTTTCTCTCCTGTTCCTTTTTCCGATTCTCCCAAGCTTGGATGATCATTCTTTGTCCTTCAGCCTTGCTTTATTATATTTCTCTATTTCTTTAGTTAAGGTTATTATATTTCTTTAGTTATGGTTTTGCTTTGTCCCCTGTTCTTCTTAAATCTCCCACACCCCTGGGTAAAATCACTCTTTCAAGGGAAGACTTGCTATATGCAACTTCCTTGTTTATGTTGGTTGCCGCCATAGAACAACGGACTTAAAAACACAATGGTTCTGACTCCTTGGTTAAAGGTACTAGATTAGTAGTTATCAGTTTGTCAGCTTCTAGGCTGTGTTTGATAGTGTTGTTATTGCTAATTGTAGTACTTAGCCAGGACGACATGCCTGTTGGAATCAGTTGTTCACCTTTGTATGACAACACTGTGATTTTCTGGGGGTTCATACTCATCACCACAGGCCAGTATCAAAGGAAGGGGAGCCAAGCCAGAGAGACAGCAACTTCTCATCCCTAGGAAATCTGGAAGGCAGGATCTTGGGAGAGACCCAAAGAGCAAGAGCCAGCCACACCCACAGCCATCTCGGAGGAAACGGGATTTTCTAGGGAAGCCTTGATTCTGGCGGTAAATGACGTACCGTAAGCAACGGGCATGTCGTCCGGGCTAATGCATAATCTCCACGCACGGGAGAATTTTTCTTGCATCCTGTCTTCTCACCAGCTGCCTCAACTCACCTATGCAAAGATCTTCTTCACTCAATGGACACTTAGGGGCTCCCGTTACTGTCCATTTCTGTGAACGCTTAGGGCCCCACTTCTGTGTCCATTTCCGTGGATACTCAGGGGTTTCCATTATTGCAATTATGGGGATCGTTAATATTGAGAATACAGAAGTGCAGTCTTGAAGTGCCAATTTAAATTCTTTGAATATACTTAGATTGAGACTGTTAGGTCTCCTGGTGATAATGTTCTTCCGTCCTTGGGAAGGTTCCTCCGAAACTTGGAACTTGCTGTCTTCATTCTCCCTTCTTTCTTCTGGTGGTGACAATAACAGCAGAAAGGAACCTGCCAAGCGTGGCCTGATCTTTAAGGTGAAAATTGCTGTACGCCTCCATCAACTGATGGGGATCCAGATCAACTGGAAATACTCATACACAGAGTGGAATTTTATTTGGTCACAAATATTAAGCTTTATCATTTCCAGTAACATGGATGGAACTTGAGGTTTTATACCAATAGAAAGACAGGCACCACATATTGTTTTTTTTTATATGTGGAATTTTAAGGAGTCAATTGGAATTTATAGTAGTCATTACTAGTGACCGAGAAGGGCAAAGGGGGAAATGGGCTAGAGAGGAATTGGCAAATGGATTCCAGAACAGATACAAGCAATAACTTCAAGTGCTTTCCTGCGACCTTCCTCGGTGAGCTCATTATGTGACTGATACTTCTCTGCTCACCAGCTAATCTCGTGCCACCGTGTTGGACCTGCTCATTCTAACCAGCAGCAAAATATTTCTTATCAAATGTCACAGAACAGGAAATTACATTTCCAGAGAAGAAGGAAGCAGCATTCTTCTGCCAGCGTGTGGTCCTGCAGCACCAAACCGAAACACCACTTCCTCCTGTGTCGGCCTTTTATAAAGAAAAGTATGAAACAAATATCCTGAACTTGAAATGGGAATATTCAGTACATGGACTAGCTAGGCAGAGGGTGCCGCTCTCCTGCTTTGCATGAACAGTATACAGCAGTCAGGTACAGTCCTGTGTCTCTGCTCTCTCAGGATGGTAACCTGACCGTGATCACAAAAATGGTGTTATTAAGTGCCTTATACTCTGTCCTTTCTTCCCAGGTCCCTGCACATCAAGGGCATTTTGCCCACAGATTACATCCATATTTTTATTTCCAACAAATCTCTTCTTATAAGTCTTCTTCTTGCCTAAAATGGTGTTAAAATGTGGACATATACTCTCTTACGCGCTCCCTGCTGTAGCCAACACCTAAATCCCCTCTCCTTGGATTAGGGATCTGTGGCTTTTTGATTGACAAGTGATAATAGAAAGGACACTATTCAAACTTCAAGGCCAGGATCTTAGGAAACTGGTAACTTCTGTTTTTTACCTCGGGACTCTCCTCCCTCGACAAGAGGAGACAAAGCAGCCATGTGGAGAGACCGCCTGCGAGTGCTCTGGACGGGCCCATCAGCTGAGGTCACACCTCTCAGGTATATCAACCCTCACACAGCGAAGCAAGCACCAGATGACCGGGGTCTCCAGTGGGGCGATGCGGAGCCTCCATAAGGTGTCCCTGGCCAAACGTGCCAAAACTTTGACTTGTTAGATGCATTCACTTCATGAGAAAATGGGATTTCTCTCTGAAAGGAAAAAGGCAAGGAATCAGACGAATTTCAAGATAACAATGACCACCGAATATTCAGTATTTACTATTTGTATTCAGTATTTACTATTTGTATTCAGTATTTACTATTTGCCTTGACGTTGTCCTACGGGTGTTGCATACACTAACCTGTGCAGTCCTGTCACTTCTTATTAACTCCCTTTCAGATGAGGACACAGAGACTAAGTGGCTTTCCCGAAGCAACACAGCTGAGTAGTGACAGTGTCTCAGTGTAAACGGTATCACTCCATTTTTCAGGGTGTCTTATAGTAAAACCCCACTGAAGGCTGTCAGGGATCCCCGTATCTACCTCTTCACGCCTGCTCTCACCTCACTTTTGTTTAAGTCAGGACATAGCCCACACTGTTCCCAGGAACTGTCTTCATGAGTGTCAGGGTCTACACAGATGGTCCAGTTCTCTTGTCTTGTAAAACCAAACGCTGTGTAGATGGACGCTTTGGCTTCTTCACTGATTTACAAATGCACTTATTTATGTACTCGACTTTCCCAGAAATGATATCTCAAACTTAACCGAAGTGAAATGAAACTCTGGATTCTTCCTCCCCCAACGTGTGCTCAGACCCACGCTCTTCTCCCATAACAAAACCATCGTTAACAGCAACTGCCTGAATGTAGGCATTTGTTAGATGTTCAAAAGGACAATCACCAGCTTACTCTGCTCTGACAGGAGAGTAGATCCAAAGAGTCAAGTGCGAAGGAATTAGAAAGGTTGGGACAATCTGTGAAGAAGTGCTGATAATGAAAAACATTACTGTTCCACTTTGAGGTATATAATAAGCAGAACTGAGAATTATAACCATACAGGAATATTCTCAGCAGCAGGATTCAATAGCAAAAATGGGCATGATTCAAATGTCCAGAAGTGTCTGAATGACTAAATGAGCAGCTAAAATGGTGTCCATCGGCAGAATGGAATATCACTCAGCCATGAAGACCGAGGCAGGTACCACACCCGCACTGCAGTGTGGGTGAGCATGGAGAGCAGTATAAATCGGTAGAATGGCCTAGAAGTCCTTCTGTGGGTGAACAACTAAACAAACATGTCTTCTATACAAAAGAGACTATCGTGCAGCATAAGAAATAAGGCTACGATATGGATGAATCTTCAAAACTTTGCTCTCTGAAAGAAACCGGGCTTAAAATGTCACTCATTCCCCGAAGTTATGTGTGATTGTGAGATGTATATAAATTGTACCAATAAAGAAATTTTTAAAAAGTCACTCAGTGTGGGATTCAAGTGCAACGAAATGTCCAGTTATGCGAACCCAGAGGATCAGCAAATAGATGTGTAGTTACGAAGGGGAGGGGCGAGGGGGGAGGAGCAGCGAGAGGGCGCAACTGCTTAATAGCCACATAGATTTCTCTTAGGAGACATAAAAATATTCTTGGAATAGGTAGTGGTAATATGGTGGTTTCACAGTATTCACCTACTAAAGGCCACAGAACTCTATATGTAAACCATTATTCCCTAAGAGGGTGGAATATGGAGACAAGGAGGGGTATAAAGGAGTTTACCGGGGGACGAACAGAAGCAAAATATTTTATGAGTATGAATGGAAGTGGCCCAGCACATTTAATATTTGTAAGTACTATGGACTAATAAAAATATTTTTAAAGCCAGGAAAGAAACATTTTTTTTTTTTTTT
>PVIC010059517.1:0-10094 GCA_004025085.1 Thryonomys swinderianus | reverse complement strand
GTGAGTCACCACACTCGGTTTTGATCTCCAGCCTTAGAGGTCCTATTTGACCCAGCTATTCTCTTGCTGGATATCTTCCCAAAGGAATTAAAAGCATATACCACAGCAATATGTGCTCACCCATATTTACAACAGTACATTAATAGCTAAATTTTGGAAACAGCCCAAATGACCATCATTTGATGAATGGATAAAGTTTTATATAAAATGAAGTACAGTACTATTCAACCATAAAGAATGATAAAGACATTTGTAGTTAAGTAAATGCACATTAAACCATACTATTAAGTGAAATAAATATATTTGTAAGTATTGAACCATTTCTCTGGTGTGATAAACTCCAAGTGTAAATTAGGACCAAAATGTGTAACAGATAAGCTGAAATGGGAAGAAAAGGTGCAAAGGGGATGAGTGGAATGAGGGAAAGGAAAGAAGAAAAAAAAAACATGAGAAAAGAAGAAAAATCGAAACAAAGCTTTTGTTACTGGAGGGGCTGGAGAAGAGAAAGGAAGGGACCTGGGGAAAAAAACCAAGAACCAAGATATAATATGTACAGGTACAAATTCCCAAAGATGAATGTGATCATAATGTATGCCTAAAATGTACAAATAAAGTTAATGAATAATAAAAAATGAATAATTTATTGGAAAAACAATGAAATGGATGTGACCTGGTGGATAAAAGCTAACCTAACTGCATGCAAATTCTCTGACCAGAGGCTGAAGTGATTCTGGTCACTTTGGAGTCTTCTTCTTCATTCCTTAAGGTTATGGAAAAGAACCCTCAGCATTGTTACTTCTAGTTTTCAGAGGACTCAGGTCTTTTCAAAATACTTTCATGGCCTTAATGCCTATAATTCTCAAGCCCATCCAGTGAGAAAGGTTTTGAAACTAGTACTGTGTTCATTTGCAAAAGGATCACACTGGTTTCTTTAAAAAATATGTCATTACCTGTGGGTTGTAACTGGATCTATGTTAGGAACTTGTTGAACTAAAATCTTTTTAGCTATTAAGAGACTAGTATTAATGATCATATTCGGAGCTTCCTTGTATATTGAAATTTTTATTTTTTAAAAAACACAAATTTCTTGCTGGACGTGGTGGCTCATGCCTATAATCCCACCACTTGGGAGGCAGAGGCAGGAGGATTGCTGAGTTCCAGGCTTGCCTGGGGTACATAGTGAGCTCACAGCCAGCCTGAACTGCAAAATGAGACCCTGTCTCAAAACAAAACATCCCCACAAGCTTCTTGAACTAAAGTTCACTTCTACTGTGATTCATCTATTCACTAGGTATAAAGTTAGCCCTCAGAGCAGTCTTTGTGACTAGACAGGTGCAGTAAATGCAGACATTTTGTTGAAGCACATGTGGCAATCATAATTCACTTCTATTACTGATTGATACAATTGTTGTGCAGGTATTTTTAAAGGAAGAACCATACATTCTGGCATTAAAAATCTTAAATTATATGCATTGCAAGTTATTACCACAGAATGCATGCCACACATTAAATACTATCACTGCTTTGAGAGCAATAAGAGAGGCAACATCCAGAGACATAATTAGATAATAAGTGCTGGGAGGTGACTTGGTAACCCAGCTCAAGTGAATACAAGCATAGAGATGGGAAGAAGCAAGCTTTTGAGGGACAAGGGTATTTTTTTCTTTCAAAGGATAGAATTTTCTGAGTAGAGGGTAGGAATGTGCTTGTTGGGAAAGGGAACAGTCAGCAGTGGTGGAGTGGATAAAAAAGTGTTTCCAACTGGGAGAAAGTGAAGCCACTCGCTGTCATTTTCCTAATGACTGAATATTGGTTGACCACTATTCTGTGTTTTCATGTGGTCCAGTGGTGGAGCCTTCAGGTAAGAACCACAGTCCATTTTAGCAAACTAGGTAGTATTCTCATTGAAGAGAGGGACTTGCCTAGAGATTGGTTCTTGTCTTTATTTCTGTTACATGTTGGTAGCACTTATCTTAAATTTTATTTGTTATTATTTTCATTCAGGAAAAATTAATTTTAAAAGAATCAAGATCCTTTTTTCCCTCCAGTTTAATACTGTTCAAGAGAATATTTTACAAGGATTATTTCTGGAGTCTGCTTTTCCAACAGAGCTTTATGTTTTGTTTCTTTCAACATCAGTGCTAAATTCTTACAGTATTTCATTTGCTTCTGACAAATAGAAAGTGTTGTTAAGTATCTCAAGAGATTATTAAAATTAAATTACTCTAATTTAAGTTAGAATTTTCTTCACAAAAAGATTCTTTACCCTACAGTAATCTTATTTTATTAAGTATCAGACTATAACTTTTATTAGTCTGCTAAATTTGAAATAGTAACATAATTTTTTCCACTTTTTTTCATCCCTATCTTGGCTCATCTTCACATTAATCTGGAGTTTTGAGTTTACCCAAACTATCTTAGTGTATTATGAAAAACCATGTACTTTATAATATCTATTATTCATGCTCTGGGAAAAAGGATATGAAGTGTCATTTTGAAACTAGTAAAATGAATTGTGGATTTATTCCCCTGGATCTTCTTAATGTCTTCCAGAAGTTTATTGTGGAGAACATGTTCAATTGAAATTATTGCATCTTATGCCTTAAGTATCTCAGGTCATGAGGAGTTTTTTTGTTTGTTCTTAAAGGTAATTTTGTAGATCAAATTAACTGATGATAATTATTGATTTTCAGGAAAAAATAATAGTAAAAGTGTAGAAAGAACTCTGTTCCACCAAGATTCATACAAAGAAAAGATCTTGAGAGTAGAATAAAAAAATAATCTAAGGATTTATGTTTGGGCCTGTAAAAGCTGTATTATATGAGTTTAACATACAAGTCACCCAAGTTCAAATTTATTTTCAGAGTCTTGTATTTGAATACCAAGAGTTCCTTTTATTGTGGCTCTCTGTAAAGAGTTTAAGATTGATTGACTTGGCCTCTTATTTCTAACTTGAGACCAAGACAGTGTAGTCAGCCAAAACTATGTACAGTCTCAAAACATTTAAACTAGACACAGGGAAATTTGTCTTGCAGTGCAATCAACAGAATCATTTACTGCCAGGAGAGGAACAGTATGCTTTTGCAGGCTGAGCAGATTTGGCCCTATCTTTTTGTAACTATAAGTTTTCAAAAATCAATATAAAATGTTAGAATTCTAACCTGATATTGTATGTTTTTTACATGTTCAGCCACATTTCATGATTAGCTCTTTTCAATGCTTAGTTTTTCTTTCTATACTTCAACATTTATTTAGGTAGATGATTTTCTTTTTGCTTCTGATAGTGGATTGGTAACAGTTTCCACATGAGGCAGATGTCAGTCAGCTCTAAAACATCTGAATAAAGAACAAAACATATTCGTTGTTTTTAGAGGGCAAAGGACTACTTTCGATGAGAGTAGTGATTTTGGAAAGAGTAGCAGAGAATTCTTCATGTTGTGTCATTTTGTAGGACAAAATGCAAATACTTCTAGAAGCAGAGTGGCAGTCTAAAGGGAATGCGGAATTCTGCTGCTTCAGTCTGGAGTAGAACAGTGCTCAGGGAGGTAGAGCTATGGTAGGTTACAAAGACCCAGGCTGTTTGATGCCTTAGTTTCTGAATTGTGCTGCAAAACACAAACATAAAAGGTACTGATTAGAAAAAGAGATGTATTGTTAGCATAGATTCTTTCCAGACTTCTCAGAGAAAAGAGGGTATATGGCCCTGACTTTTATGGGCCACATTAAGTTCATCAAAGTCCCTCTAAAAGGATGGAAACCATGCAGAGACTGTGCCAGCGATTCCTTTGACGGCCAATAATGTCTTGCTTCTTATTTTAAGAAGATTTATTTGGTAAAGTTGTATCATTTAGACCTGTTTTACAGCCCTGGAAAATAACATATTGTTCCCAGTGATTGTTTAGATATATGAATACATTTGGTATCCTTTGCATTCTTTTTCTGTAATATAATGACATGGTTTTCTTTTTTCATTTTACAATATAGTGTCAATAATTACTTAATTGTGGGCTATTTAGATTTGTTGGGTGTGTCTTTATTCTGCCTAATTTTCTTAGCTCTGATGGGTGGTTCTAAGATGTTGAGGTGCTTTGGGTTTCCATATCAGTCACTGTCTGAAAAGTTGTCTTCCCAAACTGTTTTCTTTTTTAGTTGCCCTTTACTCTTCTATAGGAAGCATGACCTGTATTTCCAATTGTTGGGACACAGATACTTCCTGGGTGCTTATAATGTCTTATTTCCTTCTCACGACTCTAAAATGTGGGCGCTGTTATTATCTCCACTTCATAGAGAAGTAAACGGAGGCCCAACAAGTTAAATAGTATTCACTAAGATCAAACAGTGTGTGGTGGAGTGGAGAATTAAACTCACATAATTTTCCTTGCAAACTTTAGGCATAGGCCCAGTGAGAAATCTTTTCATTAGCCTGCTGCAGTCTGCATATTTTCCACAACTGTTACCTACTGCAGGCTGTTTCTGGTCAAAAATTCCAGAGAAAGGACTTTTTACAGAAGAGTGATTGTTTGGAGCATTTCCAGCATGACTTAGAAATCTGGATGAGTCATCAGCATCATTGCCTAATCCCAGACTTTTTGTCTGTGACTTGTACTCTGGGTAACATTTTGGTCATTCTTTTACAACTGTGGCACACAGTGTATTAACTATTATTATCCTCTGTTTTATTCTGAAGTTTTATTTTTTCAGGAAAGTAAAAAGAATGCTTTTTATATTTTCTTATTAATATTACATGACATTTTAAAAAGAAAGTAGTGAAGTCAAAGTAATGGCATTGTAACTTGTTTTTACTTGAAGGTGAAACCCTGATGATAGGAGATAGGTACCATCGATATGAAATAAGTATGTAATTTTACACAGAACTTCAGTTTCACTACTTTTTGTACAGTAGACCTTGTTATTCTTTGTAAACAGTGGAGGTAAAGATACCTTCTTTGTTTTCTTCCTTTTTATAGATTAAAGTTAAACAGACTTTTGTCATATGTGTAGCTAAGTTACATTTGTGCCAAGGACGACCAAGTTGATAATTCACAATCCGTGATACTGTTTCCTCTTGGCCACGTGCTCTATGCAGTGATCCTTAGAACTTGGTAAGTTTTTTTTTTGTCTTGTTTTTTTGAGACAGGGTCTTGCTTTTGTAGTTCAGGCTGGCCCTGAGCTCACTACATAGCCCAGGCAAGCCTTGAACTCAGCAATCCTCCTGTTTCTGCCTCCCAAGTGCTGGGATTACAGGCATGAGCCACCACACCCAGCTAGAATTTGGTAAATTTTCAGATTGGCATCCAGTGAATTCTTCTCATGAGTTTTCCAAAGCAGGAACATGCTATGTAAATATCAAGCATTGCAGGAGTCTCATCAAGATTTTAATTTATTATAAGAGGTGTTTATTGGTTGTTCATTATTTTTTCATTTTACCTGAATATTATGGATTAGTTATAATTATTTTACCAAAACCTAGCCTAAAATTCATATTTAAAAATGTAATAATATTTTAATAGATTTATGAAACTCCTTATGGGGATTTCTTATAACAACCCCAATTCATCCTTAATTTATTCATGCAATAAATATTTATTGTTTGCATTTTATGTGCCAAGGTGAGTGTTAAGAGCTGTATATATGCTTACAAATAAATTTGTCAGTTTGAAAGCCTTTTTAAAAGGCCAAATTCCTAACAACCTTTTCTGAAAAAAACATGGAGGGTATTATTATCCAATTAGAGAACAATTCTGTTCATTTCTTTTCACATTTTCTTCAACAGGGTTACCAGTGGCTTTTTTTCTCTTAAGGTGAAAAGAAAAAAATGTCCCTATTCTTACCATTCCCTGGTTCCCACTTACGGAAGAGGTGGGTCCTCTGGCAGGTGTTGTCACTATGAAATATTGGCACACCTGTGCACCTCCTAGGCCTCCCTGCCCCTTTCCCAAGTGGTTGATGACATACCTTTGCTTACAGTGAGTCTCTGGTCCTTGAAATTACCAGGAAGCACAATAATGTGTGATTTTTTTCTTTCATATATATGAAAATATCTAGTCTACCTGAAGTCTTAACCCAGTGCTCTAACATCTTTAGGAGGCAGAAGAGTCACTTAGAGGGAAGAAGTCCCTGGATCCCCTCTGGTTTTGCAGGTTTTTAAAAATCTTCTACTTTTTATGTTGTTCCCAGGATCATGGTGGCTACTGGACCTTCAGCTTAAGAAGGGTCAAATAGAATTTTCCAAAGTATCTAAAAGTCTCATCCAAAGGTACTTTGTGGTATCCTGGTGACATAGGAAAAGTTTTAAAGTTAATTATTATGATTGTACCTTAGAGGATGAAAATCATGATCAAAATCATTTCACTTTCACATGCACATGCTACTGTACTAACTCTAGGCAGGTTAAATAAACAGGCCCAGGTTCTGTTCCCATGAGGCTACTGGCTTCATGGTACAACCAAAGCACACTGAATGAAAATACCAGCCAACAAGTGCACAAAGACCTTTCATTGCGTGAGAACTCCTCAGGAGATAAACTCGGTAGGTTTGTGGATGACAGTTGTGTGAAAGTTACCGACGCTTTGACCCTTTGCTGGGAGATATGTTCAAGTTGGGATATAAAATCGGAACGATGGTTTGTATATTCAGCTTTTATTTAAGGTAGATCATGTCTAATCTGGAAGAAGTTTCTATGGTGATGCCTATGTGCAGTCACTTCTCTTCTGTTGCTTTTTAGCCTGCACCATCAGAGTTTGCATTTACCGTTAATCACACCAACACCACCCTCACAGCTAATGTGTGAGTGTCTTAATGTAGCAGACAGGCATGTAATGTAATTATCTCAAATTATCACAAAAGCTCTGCTCCAAGATACCATTATTCCCATTTTAAAGATTAATCAACAATCTTAACTTTTAAGGGACAATGTTAAATGCTAGCTGAGAATCAAGAGAGAAACTGTGTGGACACAAGCCCCAGGCTCTTCTCCCTCAGGCATAGAGCAAGCTTCTTCATACTCCCCGTATTTATTTAATCTTTTTATTTAACCCATTTATTTAATCCTTTAATGATGATTTATTGAGTTCTTAGCTTGGCAGGAGAATCATAACTGAAACCATCAGTCTCTGCCTCTGCAGTGTACTTTCCAGGGAATGCCAGGCAGCCTCTGTTTGAGCACAGGAAGGCTTGGGCGAAGGGAGATGATTTGAAGTTCTCAGCATCTCTTTGATTGGTGAAGTCCAGAAACAGTTCTGTAGTCCTGAGCCTCTCAGAATTAAGTACAGTGTTTCTTAAACATCAGAACCACTATGTAAATAAATGTGAGTGTTCACAGTCAAGAATGACATTTTTTAAATGACAGGGAGTTCAACTAAAGTGTGAATCACAACCGGGGCTTGTCGGAAATGTACCTGTCAAAAGCATCCCACATTTAGACAAGGTTCCCAGAGGGCTGCTTAATAAATTAAAAGTCTGAAATACAAGACTTCTTGGTTTCCAAGTAGTTGTGGTAACTTAAATGGTGTTATGAAAGATGACATGCTGATGGTAGATATTGAAATTTGCTGTGCTGTGACTGATGCCAGAAAATCTCTGGCTGCCTCTTCATTTTGAGTAGATGAGAGGTAACTGTATTAAATGTTTGATTGTTTTGTTATATTGATGTGTTGGGCTCTCTGTCAAGCAATAAACCAAGCCAAACTACATTCACACATTGTCCCATCATTCCTGTCTATTGCAGTCTTTAATCTAGAAACTCTTCTGTCAGTTTTTTTCAGCTATCATATTATTCTTTTTTTTTTTTTTTTTTGGAGACAGGGTCTCGCTTTGTAGTTCAGGCTGGCCCTGAGCTCACTATGGTGCCCAGGCAAGCTGCTGCGAACTCAGCAATCCTGTCTCTGCCTCCCGAGTGCTGGGATTATAGGCGTGAGCCACCACGTCCGGCATTGTGGTATGCGGTGTTGATTTTGGTGGGCATGTCTCCACGCCCAGCATTATATGTGGTTACTGGGGATCGAACTCAGGTCCTTGCACTTTCGAGGCAGGCGCCGGAACCACTGAGCTAACCCTCCGGCTCTATCATATTATTCTTACTAAGTGTCATGTGGGCTCCTCTATAGTCTGCTAGAATTATTTGTGACTCACTCTTTGGGTGGAAAGAGAAAGTAGATAAATAAAAGATTTCTGAATGAAAATTTGGGCTTTAAAATGTTTTGCTTATAGTGTTTGTGCCTTTTGTGTCAGCAGAAGTGAAGCAACTCCCTATTGAATCTAATTTTGGAAAGAGTTCATATGTTTTTGGATAATTCTTTGTCTTTCCTTCTAATAAAAGACATACTGAATAGAGGCATTTTTCTTCTGGAATGTGCTGGGGTTGATTTTAGGTTTGGAACTTGCATCTGCCATAGATAGGAAGAAATTCCATGTCTCCATCTAAGAAAGTCATCAGAGTGAATAAGTTCTGTGTTGCTCTCTATGCACTATTGCTCTTGTCTGGTATTTCACTTTTAAGAGCTCTGTCCAGCCTCACTGCCTTACGCTCCTCCTTCTACACTGTACCGTCACTACCATCACTTTTTTTACTCTTCTGAAAGATCCAGGAAGCCTGCCTTCCTCCGATGTCTTCACTGTCTCACTGAATCCCATATGCTCATTCCCATGGTGTGGGCTTGTTCTGCACATGTCATTTCTTAGCAGGTGCTGCGTTCATCACGACTAATGTAATGACTGTTCACCCAGCCCATGGCCTGTCCCTGCCGCTCCTGGCAGATGTTGCGGCCTGGGGGTTGGTTGGTGGAGCATAAAACTGACACTCTTACGGATTTTCGTGTCACATCCTTGGTTGTTTGAATCATGGCTACCGAAGCAGTTCTTTGATTGCTGTCTTCACCAGTTTAGGGTTATTAACTTAAAAACATGATGAACTAATTTTAATCAATTTAAAGTAAACTAATTTTATCATCTCCTTTTTTTTCTTTATTAGCTAACTTGTCGGTTATTATACTGCTCTGAACTAAGACCAAACCTAATAGAGTAGAATTTTTAAAAATATATGACTCAACATACACATGTATAGTAGCATGCAGATCAAAGTTTATCAAGTAAAGTATGGAGTTTCTGTGTTGACATTTATCTGGAACCCTCCTTGAGTACTGAAGGAGGTCTCATGAGTAATTTTTACAGTCATAATGCTTATATAACAGGAAGACATATACTTCCTGGTCATCAGTCCACAGAGAATGGAAGTCAGTATATAAAAGGCAGATGATCATCTTTGTTGGCTATGAAAGAGCAACCTGATACAGAACAGGAAATAAACTGTTGAGAGAATTGTCATTTGGTAGGAAATTTTATTGTATTAAAAAAATGGAATTTACACTGACCAAAACTTCTCTCTCTCTCTCTCTCTCTCTCTCTCTCTCTCTCTCTCTCTCACACACACACACACACACACACACACACATACATGAAATGTGAATTGAATACTTTAGGAAATTCTATAGAGAGAAATTTTTAAATTGTCAACTTTATTATGGAAAATAGTGTATGGAAAATTGAAAGAGAACAGCTGGGTTAGAACATTATAACAAGATGGATCTTCTCTTATTTCACCTAGTTGGTGTCCATCTATTTAACTGCCCCTGTAGTAGATGGAGTTGAAGATTACAGCGTAAGCCATTTGAGACCACTGTCTATTCTTCCCTATTTTCTGTCATTCAAACTCTTGAAAGTTTGGTGATAAATCCCCTTTCTAAAAGTATGAAGTTTTATTTTATGCACATTTTTCACCTAGAAGCTCACAGCTGACCAGTGAGGTCTGGTGCGGGAAAACATCTTGGAGGGACACAGAATTTGATTTTGTTTCCAGGCCCTCTTGCGATGAACAGGACACTGGCTTATAAACTGATTCTGGTTTCCTGGGGGAAAGATAGTATTTAAATGCCAAGTTTCTAACATTAAGGTTTCTCTATACAGCAATAAAATGTGTTCTGTATTAGTATGTTAAAGGACAATAGATATGAAAGTGGAGCAGTGCTAGATGTATTAGAAAAAAGAAGCATTTATCCACATCTGATTTCTATACACAACTGGATCATCCTGTTTTTTTT
>PVIC010059516.1:0-10096 GCA_004025085.1 Thryonomys swinderianus | reverse complement strand
AAGATAATGGGAAAAGTCAAGAACAAACCCAAAAATCAATTTAAGATTATTTTATTTATCATTCAGAATCCCAAGTTTAATTTTTCATTGCAGAGGATTTTAATTCTCTTTTTCCTTGGACACACTGATGCAAAGATTTAAAAGTCACAAATTTAACTTTACAAAACATTTACACTAATTTTAATGTTTATTATGATGTTCATATTTGTATTACTTGATGATATTGTCTTATTATAGTAGAACACCTATTAAGTATCTAGAATTTTACTTATATTTGGATTTTTTTACTGATTCAAAGATATTTTGACTTGTTTTATGCTATATCTTTGGTATTAGATAGTTTTAATGTTTTCAGCCAGGATTTTTTTGTATGTGAAGTTTATTTTTGTTCCTGATATTCTTCATAGGGTAGATACTTCTCCCGACTGTTTTGTTTTGTTTTTGCTTTTGTTTTTCTGCGGGAATAAAACTCAGGCCCTTGTGCATTCAAGGTTGGCGCGGTACCACTTGAGCTAAATCTCCGTTCCTTCAGCCAGGATTTTTAACCATCTAATTTTGCTTGCTCTAAATTTTGATAAATAACAGATACATTACATTTGCATAGGTCTCTGTTACATACTATTGTGCTTAATTTCCCTAACAAACTGGTGAGTTGTTTCACTTTTCCTCTTTATGTATATAAATAAATTGAAAACTGGATAATTTAACTGAAATCATGATTTAAAATGTGTCCAGATTTTCCCAATGAGGAAAACCTAAGAAACTGCGCATTTTCTTCTTAGAACACTGCCCTGAATCGCATCCTGTGGCATCACCCTGTGTTGCCTGGTCTGGGGACACAATGTCTGACTGTAAGATTATTCTTACCCTTTTTCAACTCATTTTCCACTTTGCAGCAAACAAAGAAACAAACTCTCAAATCATAACCATTCTTTTGTACAAAATGACTAGGAATGTGGAGTGTAGACGCAACTGGATAGTTTAGAGCTTATCTCTGGCTTATTGTTTCTGTGAATGACCAGAAAAATTACTTAACCAACCATAAAATGGCCATAATATAGTATTAATAGTAATATTAATAGTAGATAATATTATACTTGAACCAAATGAGACTTTTCTTCAACAGTACTAGTAACTTCCTGGTACTTTGTATTTGGTAAGCTTTAGCTCATAGTATTATTTTCATTACTTCTCCTCCTTACTGTCAATGATGCCACTCTCTCAGTTGGGCCTTCTGATCATCATCTCTCAAGAAAGAACACTCATGAGTCTTCATCACAGCCTCCTTTCACCTGCAACATAGTCCTTACACAACTTCTCTTTTGGTACTTGCTTGATTATTTTCTGCTTTGTAGCCAGCCAATTATGGACTTAAATGTCAACAAGCTATGAGCCAAAACTCAACCTTTCCTCCTTAATTTAGGATGTCAGTTATTTTATCTTAGCAATGAGAAAAGTAACTGAGACAATACTAAATGAGCAATTTGTTTATTTCTTTTTCCTTGGCATTTTGTAATGGCATCTTAGTGAAAATAATCATTTTGGCTTCTAAATAAAACAAATTCATATGGTCAGAGCCTAGTCAGTTGCCACTCCCCTCTACCACATGTGGAGAAAATAATCTAATTACATAGCACAAAAACTGTCCTGACAGTTTCTAGTCATGTCAGAACAATTGAAAATAATATAATGTTTACATTCATATCATAATGCATCTATAACTTATGCTCTTTAAAAATTTTAACATGTAAGATGGAAAATCAGAGGAATGCTTTTTTAATCTTAAAGTTGGGTGGAATAATATAAATAATTTCAATAGACATAATATTACAAATATACAACCTCTTTAATGTCAGTAGCAATTATGAAGGCTTATCTACAGTTACATTTCAAAAGTATTTTAAAAGCTGGATTTATAGGGCTGAGGATTTAGCTCAGTGGTTCTGGAATCTGCCTGACAAGCACAAAGTCCCAGTACTACATACCACGATGCCAGACATGGTGGCTTATGCCTGTAATCTCAGGACTCAGGAGGCAGAAGGATTGTTGTGAGTTCAAGGCCAGCCTGGGCTACATAGTGAGTTCAGGGCCAGCCTGAACTACAAAGCGAGACCCTGTCTCAAAAACCAAAACAAAACAAAAGATAGATTTATATAATAATCACAATGTTCCTTGATAACATTGCTAAAAATTGCTAAAATAAATACTAACAGGCTGGAGATTTAGCTCAGTGGTTCCAGCTACTGCCTAGAAAGTGCAGGGTCCTTGGTTCAATCCCCAGGAACTACATACAACAATACCACAACCAGCAATCAGTACCACATACCACAGTGCTGGGCATGGTGGATCATGCCTGTAATCCCAGCACTCAGGAGGCAGAGGCAGGAGAATTGCTGAGTTCGATGCTTGCCTGGGATACATAGTGAGCTTAGGATCAGCCTGAACTACAAAGCAAGACACTGTCTCCAAAAAAAAAAAAAGAAGATAAATATTAACAGCAATATATTGGTGACTCACTGTCAATTTCAAACTGCTCACAGAGTGGGTGTCATATGACTTCAGCTTTTATCAGTCCATTCATTGCTTGTAAATTTCTTTACTTCATTAAATGACTATTACAGAGCTCTTATGATCTTCCAGGCATTGAAGAAAATTCATGGATCTCTAAAAATCTCTTTCTTCCTTGAATGCCCTCCACCCAAATCTCTTACTCGTTCCATATGATCCTCTACAAATAAAATTTCTGATAAAGGCTCATTCCTGTACAAATCAGTTAATACAGAAAATACATTTCTCTAAGCACAGTGAAGATTCTGACACTGATTTTTGTCACCTGCCTGTCTCTCCCATTTTTAGTCTTGGCACTCACCAGGGCCACTATTCTGTCTGTTGTGTGGGAAAGAAATACCATGTCACCCTCCAAGGAGGAACAAAACAAGGTTCTCACAAACCTTGATCTGAAGATGTCTTGACTATCACAGTTCAAGATCACATATACTCTTTCTTTTGGTGAATGCAAAAAGAACATTTTCTTCAAGCCCCAACCCTTGTTCACCTGACTAAAATTCTCTTGGTGTATCTGCAAACAAAGTAATTAAAAAGGATAACCAAAGGACTTTTAGTTTTCAGTTTACCCCCATCTAGCACATTAGAATCTTTTTTTTTTTTTAGACAGGGTCTCGCTTTTGTAGTTCAGGCTGGCCCTGAGCTCACTATGTAGCCCAGGCAAGCCTCGAACTCAGCAATCCTCCTGTCTCTGCCTCCTGAGTGCTGGGATTACAGGCGTGAGCCACCACGCCTGGCCACATTAGAATCTTTCAAATGCTTACCAGAAGTTTTACAGATTTGCTTTTTGCAATTCCTCAGCCCTAATTTATAGGCTCAGTTTTTGTCTCTTCAGCATTCTTTGTTGATTACCAATGTGACAGGCTCCAGAATTCTAAACAGAAAAACATTCCATTTGATCTTGGAGAAGATGTCTCCATTTCCTATAGAAACCAACCTTTCTGATGAAAGTTAAATGCCATCTTGATTTATGTCTCTTGAATGGCCTGTTTTCCTTTTAATCTTTAATATGTTACCAGTCCTTAGTGCTCTAAGGTTTCACATTGTGTCTGAATGTGTGTGTGTGTGTGTGTGTGTGTGTGTGTGTGTATTTTAATTCATTTGGGCTGAACATTAAATAGGCCTTTTCAGGCTCCAGCACTGTGACATTTCCTTTCCTTGTCTGTTCTTACAGCCCACTCCACAGTGTTATGTCATGTCTGATGAACTCATCATAGCAGCTTTTGATGTCAGCAACTGATTTGTTTTCTGCCCACCACCTTCTGTTTGTCTACTTCAATGACCTTATAATTCCTACTACTTCAGTTTCACCAACTTTATACAGATTTTTGATCCATGAAATCCATTAATTTTATCAATTTTTCCCCGATCTTTACATCTTTCCTTATCAGCTCAGAGTTGATGGTCCATTGTTATAATTACTCTCATAAAAATGTTATCTGAGATTCTCCATTTTAAAGTCTAAAATCTGTTTTAGTTACTTGGTTGTCAAAAAATAATCACTTACCAGGAAAATAACCCAACAAGGATAAATAGTTTCACTTCAAACTACAAGATCTAAACTTTAAATGGAAAAAAAAAACTGCCTGTTTCTGTATGAGTCGCTATTTTAACGTCCAGGATCCCAATGTCATGACTCGTGTGTGTGTGTGTGTGTGTGTGTGTGTGTGTGTGTGTTTTGTTTTGTTTTGCAGAACCAGGAATGAACTCTGGCCCTTGCGCTTCCAAAGTAGGCACAGTACCACTTGAGCTAAATCCCCAGCCCTTTAATGTCATGACTTTTATTCAAACATAAATATCAAAACTCCCATGTCTTTCCATCAACAAAAGGTCTCCCTGGAAAGCACTCCTTTTACAGAGTTATGATAGGGCATTCCTTAGTTTGGGAGTGTATCTCAGTGGTACAGCAGGTGCTTAGCATATCCATAGTCCTGGCTTCAATGGCTAACACTAGAATAGGGTGGGGAACCATGCATCTTGTCTTACTTAGCTCATTGCTGAGATGAAACACCCAACTCCTAAAGTTGTAGCAGATACCTTTGCCCAATATTACCAGAGTATAGTGACACAAGCTTCTTATCCTTCTGTAATTTGCCTGTGTACTACCTTAGGAGTCTTACTGAAATTGTACTTTACTCAAATGGGCATGTCAGATAGCAGAGTTGGGCTAGCATTGCTCCTTTGCTGATGGCTGCTACTGAGACTTAAGTTTAGTCTGTGAAGTAGCAGGGCTTGGTGAAATTCATTTCCAGGAAGATCAACTGACTCCAACTAAATTCTTCCCTTCTGAATTAACCATTTGTCTCTTCAGCAAAGATATGCTTGTGCCCTCATTCTACAGTCCTGTATGCTTGACATTTGTTATCAGCAGATTTGCCAAAGCTCTCCCAGCTTCTTCTTTCTCATGCTTGGAAGAAATAAAATACTGTATATCCCTGATGTCTTTGTCTTTGCTGTTCAGAATAGTTTAGGTGCCCAAGAATTAGTTTCTCTCAACCATCTGTCTCTGTCTTTATTTCCCACCTTCCTATGTCCTGGACACCATACTGGCTTGCAGGAGATCAAGATCCATGGGCAGAATTTTTGGTAATGTCTCTTAACATCCCCTTTTTAATTCCTTATAGAAAGTTAAAGGAGGAAAGGTTTATTTCAGTTCATACTTTGTGAGGGTTTTAGTCCATAGTCATCTGGTTCCAAAGTCAGGGTGGCCTGGTACAGAGGCAACACAGAGGAGAGACAGTCCCTGGCATGGCAAGCAGAAGGCACCAAGCAACAAATCAGCAGCCAGACTTTCCTTTTTATCCCTTCCAGGCTACCACCCTTGGGGTTATACCACCATAATGATGCTAAACCAGTCAGTAGACTAATTTAGCCTCATACCCTTAATCCCAGTATTGCATAATCTATACCTAGCCAGCTGTGAAGAGCCCCACCTATGATCACATGAGGCTTTGCAGAAACATCTAGATATAAGTCACAACACATCTCAACACCTCTCTTTTTCTCCAGTTATCCTGCTTTGTGATCCACTTCTTTTTCCTGATTATCTACCTCCCCTGCTGTGCTTAATCATTTCAATGAATATTCAAACGTTCTACTATTGCCAACTTTAAAACAAAGCCAGAATTCCTTCATCTTACCCAAGTAAGAATTACTGAACTTAATTATCTAATGTCTATTGAAAACACTATATATTGAAATTCTGCAACACTAGCTACTGTAAATTTATCCTTGGATCAAGCTGTAGCTTAGATTGCACTTATATGGGCTCATAATGATATTTATAAAATTGTTTATCATTATTTTGTAATGCTCTATGAGATTTGTTACTCATACAATATGATTTTATAAATATACTTAGAATTATAAAGTACATTATGTAGACATTAATACAGACTTTTTTTTTTTTGAGACAGGGTCTCGCGTTGTAGTTCAGGCTGACTCTGAGCTCACTATGGTGCCCAGGCAAGCCGCCGCGAACTCAGCAATCCTCTTGTCTCTGCCTCCCGATTGCTGGGATTACAGGCGTGAGCCACCATGTCCGGCATTGTGGTATGCGGTGTTGATTGTTGGTGGGCGTGTCTCCACGCCCAGCAAAGTATGTGGTTACCAGGGATCGAATTCAGGTCCTTGCGCTTGTGCGGCAGGCGCCGGAACCACTGAGCTAACCCTCCGGCCCTAATACAGACATTTTATTCATAAACATCCATGAGAGAAATTTCATCCTGGACTCAGCAACAGTGAAAGCTTACGATGCCTAAGAAAATTATTTGATTTTACATTTTGAACATCCCTAAAATTAGAACAAAAGCCCTTTATTGTTATTTTTAGGCTGCCACTATACTACCAATTATAGATTTCTAATTTTATTCTTACCTTTATTAATTTTCTTCTTTTATTTTCTCTCTTCTCACTTGTCTGATTTGACTTGTCTATACTGAATCAGGAAATTGAACTAAAAATTCCAGATAGCACACTTTAAGCTTTCTGTCATTGTCGGTTAAGTATTAAGAAAAAATGAATATAAAGAAAAGAAGAAATGAATATGTAGAACCCACAGAAAACACCATGCAAGAGCAGTATATTAATGCGTAGGATAATTCACATACCTGCCACGTGCTCAGAGGAGATGAGAAAACCTGGATATTTGGTGGTTTGGATAATAGGAAGGTAATCAGGGGAATATTAATGCTCTAAGAGCCACTTTATCCAAAAAAAAGTACAACCATAATGCACTAGTATCTAAACATCCTCACTTCCACAAATTCTTGCCTTTTTAAAATGGCTTGGGTTGCAGATTGAATGTATGGCTGAAGTTGGACAGGTGTGTGTGATTTCCTAATGAAATATTTGCAGGAACTTTTTAAAGAATAGTTAGGAGAAATGCACCAAATGACCCCATCACTCAATCAGAGATTAAAACTAACCAAAGCAAAAAGGTCCCATGTACCCACATTTAACAATACTATATGATACACTTAAAACATTATGAAGATGGCCTCATAGTAAATGGAGTTTCCCTTTTTTTTCTTTCAGCATTAGATATGGAATCCAAGGATTGCATATGGAAGGCAATTGTTCCATTAGTGAACTATATCCTGAACCCTGTTTAATATTTTATTTTGAAACGGGCTCTCACTAAATAATCCAGCTTGTATTGAAAATGCAATCCTGGGGTCAGAGATTTAGCTCAGTGGTTCCAGCACCTGCCTCACAAGCACAAGGCCCTGAGTTTGATCCCCAGTAACCACATACAATGCTGGGTGTGGAGACTCACGCCCACCAGCAATCAATACCACATACCACAGTGCTGGGCATAGTGGCTCATGCCTGTAATCCCAGCACTTGGGAGGCAGAGACAGGAGGATTGCTGAGTTCAAGGCTTGCCTTGGCTACATAGTGAGCTCAAGGCCAGCCTGAACGACAAAGTGAGACCCTGTCTCAAAAAAAAAAAAAAAAAAAGAAAATGCAATCCTCCTACCTCAATCTACCAAAATAGCTGGGTTTATTGGAGTGTCATCATGCTCAATAAGCATTACCATAATAAAAAAAAAACCTTTTACAATACTGCCAATACAAAGAAGACTGCAATTGTGACTGATCACAATAAACAAAAAGTACAGAGTTTTCTCATGCTTCTTAGAGATGTCATTGTCTACATCATAGGATAGAATGTTCAGTTGTAGCCAAGTTTTTTCACCAGTCACCAATCTACACCTTCCAAATATTATTATGATTATATCAAGAGAAAAGCAGATTTTTGTAACAAGTATGTTCTTCCTGCTAACAAGTATCTTTTTCAGAAATAGGTGGCCTAGCCAGACATGGTGGCTCACACCTATAATACCAGCAGTCAAAAGGCAAAAGCAGGAAGAACACCATTGAGTTCAAGGTGAGCCTGAGCTACACAGTGAGTCAAGGCCAACCTTACCTACATAGTGAGACTCTGTCTCAAAAAAGAAAAAAGCGAAAGAAAAGAAACAAGAGAGTGCCATATTTTAATTCTACCTATTATAAGTAACCACTCACGAGCAAAAAGTAAAAACCACTGCAAACACTAGACTTTTAAAAAATTAGTTTATGTTACAGTGAAGTGCTATAGTTCAACATTACAGCCAAATATTACAGCTCACTAAAGGTCTCCAAAGGCAAAGAAACCATATGGCACTTGGACAGCTGGAGCTTTATTACACCAGCAGCCCCACCAGCTAAGCCCAGAACAGAAGTAGAAGCAACCTTATATAAAGATCTATAGGGAGCACGGTTGGGGTCACATATAGGGGGAGCATATTTACAAAGTCATAAAGAGTACAGTAAAACATCTTTTTTTTTGAGACAGGGTCTCGCTTTGTAGTTCAGGCTGGCCCTGAGCTCACTATGGTGCCCAGGCAAGCCGCCGCGAACTCAGCAATCCTCCTGTCTCTGCCTCCCGAGTGCTGGGATTACAGGCGTGAGCCACCACGTCCGACATTGTGGTATGCGGTGTTGATTGTTGGTGGGCGTGTCTCCACGCCCAGCATTATATGTGGTTACCAGGGATCGAACTCAGGACCTTGCGCTTACGAGGCAGGCACCGGAACCACTGAGCTAACCCTCCGGCCCCACAGTAAAACATCTTGAAACATCTGGTAGGGACATCCTGTAGCTTGAATAGTTACATTTGTAGTGCAGGTGGCTTTAACAAAGTCTTAGCACTCCTGCCAAAAACATGGTGGGGAACGGTAAAAACAGACAAAGGCCTGCCATAATGTGTTGTGCATTATTTCTTTATCATGTATTCATACTATTTCAACACACACACACACGTTTTACCCACATATATAAATCTGTTAAAAACTCAGTGGCCCTAGTTTAATTTCCATGGAAAGTATATATAAAAGAACTCAGTAGCTTTAGAATCATATACCAAGTATCAGAAGTTAGTTTTGACTTGTTTCAAATATTATTCTCATAAAAACATTGTCAATAAATCTCATTTTTAAATGAAATTTAAACTTGATTACATAATTACTGTTTTCCCTACTAGTATAGTATCATCAGATCATTTTCTTTCACCTTCATCTTAACCAATGTCCAATGGAAGATAGAATATTTTCAAAATCTCAATTCTAGAGTTCCTAAAACCTTCTTCACCATCAACTATGTTAAAAAGATTTTTCAATTCCTTACATTCCTCTTTCAAACACTTCTCATCCTTCATACTGAGCTCTGAGGCAGAACATGCTCAAGATGACCCTAGGTGTCATTATACTAGTTGGCATGGAAAACATCAGCAAATAACAGGGTTTTATAAAAGGGCTTGAGAGCCAACATAATGAGACTGCCATTGGCCACAGATGAATATATTTGAGTATATTCAAATATAGTTACATAGAGACATCACATATATTTAGTGACATGTGATTATGTAGACACTAAAAAGAATGATAAATGGTCTTATCCTTCATTTAACCTAGCAATTGCATTTTAAAAAATTTAACCAAGAAATAATCATAAATTCTGAGAAATATGCTTACAAAGATATGCATCACAAGTACATAAATATCTAAAATATAATGCAAGCCAAATGATTTTATGGCATGAATTCATGATAGAATGTTATTAAAATTATGTATTAGTAATGTCGAAAAGTATAGAAAGACGCCTTAAAACATATGAGACCTAGCTTGATGGTGAACACATGTAATTCTAGAACTCTGATAGGCCCAGGTAAGAGAGTGCCAAGGTCAAGACCAGGTGGGAAATTTAGTGACTAATGAGATATAAAATAAAGGGCTATCGATATGGGGATATAGCATAATGCAAAAGCCCTAGCTTTAAAACCCCAGTGTTGGAAGTAATTCTACATAATTTGGGGAAAAAATCATTTCACACTTAAATTACAATTAGACCTAATTTTCCAAGACATAACTCCATTTTTCCCTCCAGTTACAGTGTCGCTTCCCCCTCGACCAGCAAGGAAGACGCGACCGCGAACTCTTCTTTCTGCTGTTTTATTCAGGATCCTTTGCTCGAGCAAAAACAAAAAAAA
>PVIC010059515.1:0-10102 GCA_004025085.1 Thryonomys swinderianus | reverse complement strand
AATGAGACTTCTTGCTGGGCTTGGTGGCTCAAGCCTGTAATCCCAGCACTCAGGAGGCAGAGGCAGGAGGATCACTGAGTTCGAGGCTTGCCTGGACTACATAGTGAGCTCAGGGCCAGCCTGAACTACAAAGCGAGACCGTATCTCAAAAAAAAAAAGAAAAAAGAGGACAGTTTCCTTCATCATGATAATGTTCTGTGTCACACACTGTTTCTAGTACAGCCATTTCTGTCAAATAAACACATGATCCTGTGTGCTCGTCTACCTTGTTCCCCAGACCTGACACCGTGCAGCCTCTGAGAAGCATCATGCACTCAGAGTTGGGGTTCTCAGAGGTGGGCCCAGTGGGGCTCGATTAGATCCTGGAGTCATCCACTGATGAGTTCACAGCTGAATATACTAGGAGGAAAAAATGAGTAGTGAAGTATAAGTTCCTACTCAGCTTCAAATAGATGTTAAAAAAATAAGACTTTCGGCCAGGTGTGGTGGCTCACACCTGTAATCCCAGTGCTCGGGAGGCAGAGACAGAGGGTTGCTGAGTTCGAGGCTTGCCTGGGCTACATAGTGAGCTCAGGGCCAGCCTGAACTACAAAGTGAGACCGTCTCAAAAAAAAAAAAAAAAGTTTGTGATTGAATTGTAGACAACAGAGAGAAGCAGTGTCTGGACTTTGTATAATAGTTGGCAAAAATTTAGTAGTGTAGCTGGATACAAGATCAATGCTCAAAAATCAACAGCCTTTGGGGCCGGAGGGTTAGCTCAGTGGTTCCGGCACCTGCCTCGCAAGTGAAAGGTCCTGAGTTCGATCCCTGGTAACCACATATAATGCTGGGCGTGGAGACATGCCCACCAACAATCAACACCGCATACCACAGTGCTGGACGTGGTGGCTCACGCCTGTAATCTCAGCACTTGGGAGGCAGAGACAGGAGGATTGCTGAGTTCGCGGCGGCTTGCCTGGGCACCATAGTGAGCTCAGGGCCAGCCTGAACTACAAAGTGAGACCCTGTCTCCAAAAAAAAAAAAAAAAATCAACAGCCTTTGTATACACAAACAAGAGACTCACTGAAAGAGAAATTGGGGAGTCGATCCCTTTCACAACAGTACCCAGAAAAATGAAATATCTGGGAATCAATCTAACAAAGGAGGGAAAGACCTCTACTCTGAAAACTACAGGACTCTGAAAAAGGAGATAGAAGAGGATATCAGAAAATGGGAAAACACCCCTTGTTCCTGGGTAGGAAAAACCAACATCAAAATGGCTATACTCCCACAACAACTATATAGATTCAATGGAATTCTAATTGAAATCCCAACACAATACTTCACAGGGCTAGAGAAAATAATCCAAAAATTCATCTGGGACCACAAGAGACCTAGAATAGCAAGAGCAATTCTAAGCAACCAGGACATGGCAAGGGATATTAAAATCCCCAACTTAAAATTGTACTATAAAGCCACTGTGATAAAGACTGCATGGTACTGGCAAAGTAACAGACCCAAGGATCAGTGGAATAGATTAGAAGATTCAGAAACAACTCCAGATACACTAAACCACCTTATTTTTGACAAAGGAGCCAAACATCCACAATGGAGGAAAGACAGCCTCCTTAACAAATGGTGCTGGAAAAACTGGGCTTTAACCTGGCAAAAACTAAAGCTAGGCCTATCTCTTTCACTGTGTACTAAGCTAAAATTAGAATGGACTCAAGACTTAAACATTAAAACAGAAATAATAAACCTGCTGCAAAACAGGTTAAGTAAAACTCTTGGAGACATTGGCTTAGGCAGAGATATGAACAAAACCTCTATAGCAGGAGAGAACCATCAGAAAGAATCAACAAATGTGATCTCATCCTATTAAAAAGCTTCTGCACAGCAAAAGAAACCACTGGCACAGGTAAAAGACAACCAACAACATGGGAAAAATATCTTTACTAGCTGTTTGTCAGGCAAAGGGCTACTATCTAGACTGAAACAAATCAGTTCCCCCAAGTTTAAAGACCCAATTCAAAAATGGGCATCTGAAATGAACAGATACTTCTCAGAGGCAGGAGTCAAAGCAGCCAAGAAGCATATGAAGAAATGTTCAACATCACTGGTTTTTTGAGACATGCAGATGTAAACAACACTGAGATTTCATCTCACGCCACAAACAATGGCTGCTATTGTGAAATCAACCAGTGATAAATGCTGGCGAGGCTGTGGGGAGAAAAGAACCCTTCTCCACTGTTGGTGGAATTGTAGACTTGTACAACCATTGTGGAGATTGGTGTGGAGATTCCTTAGGAAACTAGGATTAGAGGTCCCATTTGACCCTGATATTCCCCTGCTAGGAATATACCCAAAGGAATTAAAAGATTCAAATTGTAAAAACATATGTACACCCATGTTCATAGCAGCTCAGTTTGTGATAGCCCAATCTTGGAAACAAGCCAGATGCCCATCAACTGGAGACTGGATAAAGATGTGGTTTTTCAATAAAATGGACTATTACTCTGCCATAAAGAATGACAAGTTTCATTCATTTATGTGCAGATGGACACACCTTGAGGACACACTAGTAACTGAAATAAATAGGTCACGGATTTGTAAATACCATATCTTTTCTCTGGTATGAGAACCTGTAGATATAAATGAGTTCTAGAATGTATGATAGATTTTGTGAAATAGGAAATATTCAAAGGGAATATGGTAGGGGAAAGTAATGAGGGGAAAGAATAAATATGATTTGGAAAGAAAAAAATAACATGTATATAGGGGTGGGAGGGTTGTGGGTGGGTAGGGATATAGGTAAAAATGAGAATTAACTTCTGTTATATACTGGTACAAATTTCCCAATGTTGAGTGTGACTGAGCTGTATGTAAAATATACCAATAAAGAATTAAAATAAAAAAGGTGGCAAAAGTATTTCAGCTGTACAATTTTATAAATCCATACACCCTCATTATATCTAACTGTGTGGTTTAACATCTATATTTTTATTATATTTATTTTTGAGAGAGTCTCACTTTGTAGTGCAGGCCTTGAGCACACTCAGTAGCACAGGCTCGTTACCAGCCTGTGCTACTGAATGTTGGTGATCCTCTGCCTCAGCCTCCCCATTGCTGGGATTACAGGTGGGCATCACCATCCTGGGTCTTAACATTTTTATTTCTTGATAGGTGAGGATACATTAGCATCCCTATCTGTGAGGTCATTTCCAATTGTGTTTTTTGCAAATTTTATTACTGCAATGCATAGTATGAAAATTTACATAGAACTTTTCAACTACAAAAGATAGCGCTAAAGAAAAGTATATTGCATTTAATTATTTATTTCAGGTTTCTTACCAGGGTAATACAATGGCACAGTAGCTGCATCACATAACTGGATTAGGTGACGCAGCATTTCTGCAAAATTGTCGGGCCACTCCACCCAATTCTCTGAAGCCAATACTTGCAAATTATATTTTAGAGCTCTGTACTGTGTAAGCTCCCTTAAGAAAGATAAGTCATTGTACACTAAGACATAGAGAGCATAACAAGTCCAAAATTTAACTAAGATGAGGCTGCTTTCGTGGACAGAATATTCAAGATGACTTTCCAACAAATTAACAAGAACAGGAATGAAGTGCAGGTGTTTGATGGTTTTCTGGCTCCCCGGATTCAAGAAGCACCAACACGATACACCCTGGAGCAGCAGGATCTTTATTTTGGGTGCCACCGCTTCGCTTTGCAACAAGTTAACTACTTCTTTCATGTACTCAGCTACAAGTCTCTCAGCACCTGGTCCTCCTGTAAAACAAGTATTTGGATTTGCAGAGGTATTTCACAAGTCTAGTAGCTGCTAATATTTCAGAGTCACATAAGTGTCCATATTCTGTGTGTGTGCGTGTGTGTATGTGTGTGTATGGTGTGCAGAGTTGAAACCAGGGCTTCACTACCCTCCAAGCCCCTTTGAACACCTTTTTGTTTCCACACAGATGGCATATTGGATGGAATATATATATATATATATATATATATATATATATATATATATATATATATACACACATTTTTTTTTTTGAAACAGAGTCTCGCTTTATAGTTCAGGCTGGTGCTGAACTCACTGCGTAGCCCAGGCAAACCTCAAACTCACAGCAGCCTCCTGCCTCTGCCTCCTGAGTGCTGGGGTTACAGGCATGAGCCACCATGCCCAGCACTGTGGTATGTGATACTGGGGATCGAACTTGAGACCTTGTACTTGCCAGGCAGACACTGGAACCACCGAGGTAGGCATAGTTGCTTCCTACTAATATGCCAAAGACAAATAACAAACTAATGAATTAGATCCTTTTACTAGCCAATTCTTCCCCTAAAAGGCGAATACAGCTATTTAGGGAGTAGAGTCAGTCCACGTGGTAGACACCATTTGTCCTCCCTTCTTGTGGGTGGGGCGATCTCCCCCACAACTCCCTGTGTTCCATCTTTTCTCCAGCTCCCCACAAGTGGTCCCAACCCTGTTGGTTCTAAAAAATCCTTTTACTGTTTTCTCTCATGGACACAATTCTTTGTTGTATTTTTGTTTTGTTTTCTTTTTTTAGACAGGGTCTTGTTTTGTAGTTCGGGCTGGCCCTGGGAAGCCTCAAACTCAGCAATCCTGCCTCTACCTCCGAGTGCTGGGATTACAGGCATGAGCCACCACCCCTGGCATTGCGGTATGTGGTACTGATTGCTGGTGGGCATGAGTCACCCTGCCCGGTATTGTTGTATGTGGTTACCAGGGATCAAACTCAGGACCTTGCGCTTTCTAGGCAGGCACCGGAACCACTGAGCTAAGTCTCTGGCCCTTTGAAAGATTTTTTGAAAGATTCACTCTATCCAACCAAATAATACATCTTTCCGTTTAAAAGGTCAATTAATATAGTTGGAGCTGCCAGCCAAATCTTCTGATTAGGAATGCTGAAGAGGGTACAAAATTTCATTACATATCCTTAAATTTATTAGAAAAAATGTGCAATTGCTGGGGTTGGTGGCTCAAGCCTGTCATCCCAGCACTCGGGAGGCAGAGGCAGGAGGATTGCTGAGTTCGAGGCTCACCTGGTCTACATAGTGAGCTCAGGGCCATCCTGAACTACAAAGCGAGAGTCCAAAAAAAAAAAAAGTGCAATGAGTTGAACTTGGTAATTAGAGCAGCTTGTGCTTTGTAGGTATTTACCACTTTATTTTCTAACAAAATACACATTAATTGCCCTTTACTGACAACAACTACTGGCTTTCCTAGTAGCTATTTTTGTAAGACATTTTCTGTGTAACAGATCTTTATAGGATAAAAGTAAAATATCAGGGGGCTGGAGATTTAGCTCAGAGGTTCCTGCGCCTGCCTCGCAAGCGCAAGGTCCTGAGTTCGATCCCCGGTAACCACATACAACAATGCTGGGCGTGGTGATTTACGCCCACCAGCAATCAACCAGCAATCAGCACCACATTCCACAGTGCCAGGTGTGGTGGCTCACGATTTGTAATCCCAGCACTCGGGAGGCAGAGTCAGGAGGATTGCTGAGTTCGAGGTTTGCCTGGGTTACATAGTGAGGTCAGGGCCATCCTGAACTGCAAAGCTAGACCCTCTCTCTCTCAAAAAAAAAGAAGTAAAATATCAGGTACTGTTTTTATTGTACATTAGAATCATATTACTGTTTGAAATGGTGTCAACGCAGCACAGATATGGATGTTTTTCTAGTAACAAAAACTTTTATTTTTACTTTTTTTTTTTTTTTTGAGACAGGATCCCTCTTTGTAGTTCAGGGTGGTTCTGAGCTCATTACGTAGCCCAGTCAAGCCTCAAACACAGCAATCCTCCTGCCTCTGCCTCCCGAGTTTTATTTACTTATTGAGAGAGGGTCTAACTGTGTTGCCCAGGTTGATCCTTAACTTTTTGACTTCCTGCTTTAACCTTTTCAGTAGCAGGAACTATAGGTGTGTATCAATGTGTCTGGAATTTTGGGGAAAATGGCAAGCAACACATACACACACACACACACACGTATATATGTACACTCACACAACACACATATAGCACAGATGGGAAATATCTAATAATTTATTTGGTGGACACATTTTTTTCTTTTTTTTTTGAGACAGAGTCTCACTTTGTAGGGCTGGCCCTGAACTTACTATGTAGCTGAGGAAGCCTCCAACTCACAGCAATCCTCCTGCCTCTGCCTCCTGAGTCCTGGGATTACAGGCATGAGCCACCAGGCCCAGCATTGTGGTATGTGGTAGTGGAGATCAAACTAGGGACCTTGTACTTGCCAGGCAGATGCCAGAACCACTGAGCTAAATTCCTAACACATTCTTTTAAAACATGAGATTGTCCAAGAAAAAGTTAAATCTGTAATGGTAGAAGATAAAACATTATTACAAAGGAAATGTTAACTGAGGTTTTAAGACCAGGACTAAGAAAAATCAAACTACAACATTCTAATGAACTAAAAGATCATGAAAAATCTATTTTAAATAAGTACCTGTGAAGGCCAGAAATCCTATTTGCTTGGCAGCTATACCTCTTACTTCCAGTGGAAGAGATTTATTTTTCAATATGCCACCAAGCATCACAATTCTTTCCTTGTGAAAAGTACTATCAGTTAAAATAATAGGTTCATCTTTCTTACTAACAGAATTAGCATTGACACCACAGAAATTTTGGAGGCAGGTCCACAGCCTGGAAAAGCAATTCCGCAATCGAGCCCCAATTCGCATGTAAAAAGGCTGGTGTTTTTCACTCATTTTGCCAAATGGCCAAGGCTGCTTCAAGTGTCCTGTTGGCAGGGACAGTCAAGAATTCCAGAACACATCCCTTGGCAACACTATGGAATATACAAACCATGGGAAAAGAATATATGCCTAAATTCCTATTGAACATATTCCTCAGAACCAACTAAAACAAGTTTACTTTTACTTTTTTTAAAAATTGAATTCTTTATTGGTACATTTTATATACATCTCACAATCACATTCAACACTGGGGAATTTGTACCAGTATATGACATGAGTTAATTTTCTTTCTTTTTTTTTTTTTTTTTGCTTTTTGAGACAGAGTCTCACTTTTGTAGTTCAGGCTGGCCCTGAGCTCACTATGATGTCCAGGCAAGCCACCGTGAACTCAGCAATCCTCCTGTCTCTGCCTCCCGAGTGCTGGGATTACAGGCGTGAGCCACCACGTCCTGCATTGTGGTGTGCGGTGTTGATTGTTGGTGGGCGTGTCTCCACGCCCAGCATTATATGTGGTTACTGGGGATCGAACTCAGGACCTTGCGCTTGCGAGGCAGGCGCCGGAACCACTGAGCTAACCCTCCGGCCCTAAATTTCATTTTTACACATATCCCTACCCACCCACAACCTCCCACCTCCTATATACATGTGCTTTCTTTTTCTTTTCAAATCATATTTATTCTTCCCCCTTATTACTTTGTCCTACCATATTCCCTTTGAATATTTCCTATTTCACAAAATCTGTCATACATTCTAGAAGTCATTTACATCTACAGGTTCTCATATCAGAGAAAAGATACAGTATTTACAGATCTGGAATCTATTTCACTTATTAGTGTGTCCTCAACGTGTATCCATTTGCACATAAATGAATGAAACTTGTCATTCTTTATGGCAGAGTAATACTCCATTTTATATTAAAAAACACATCTTCTTTATCCAGTCTCCAGTTGATGGGCATCTGGGTTGTTTCCAAGATTAGGCTATCACAAACTGAGCTGCTATGAACATGCTCGCACATAGGTCTTTAAGATATGGTTCTTTTAATTCCTTTGGGTATATTCCTAGCAGGGGAATAGCAGGGTCAAATGGGACCTCTCCACCAAATCCTCAATTCATGTATGCCTTTGCACCTTTGCTTATGCAGGGCCTACTTGGAACTGGCCATTTTAACATAAAAGGTTATTGATCTTTCATGGTACTAAGACTATTTCATTTGTTGCCTAATCAGAATAGATTTGTAGATTTACCTGATTTTCTGAGAAAATAAAATCAAAAGAGTACTTCCATAATTCCCCATCATATTGGCATCTCTGCTTCACATTCTGACTTTCGTCATGATGCTAAGGCCTCTCTATCTGTTAAGATTTCAACCAGGCCCTCCCGCCTCACTTGAAGATGCTGCCCTACAAGGCTTCTTTTGTCTGTAATTTCTCTATTTTAAATTGATTCTTTGACTCATCAGTAAACATGCTGTAATTGTTTCTTATTAGAAACCAGATAAAACAACTCTCTGGGCCTCATGTACTCTCTCCTTCAGCTACTGGATGTCCACTTCTCTGCTCCTGCTTGTAGCACAGCTCTTTAGTTACCATATTCACTGTCTGAAGTCTTTTCTAGTTCGCTCCTCTTGGATGGATTCTGCATAGGCATTTAATGACAGCACACCTCTGAAGATGCGCATTAATGCTTCTGATGAAGGTCATTGTCCTGCTGAATCCAATCACTAGACCTCAGCATTTAGCATCTTTTTGTCCTCAGAACTCATTTCCACCTAGCTTCTAAGATATAACAGTTGATTTTGATTTTTCTGTCTTTGAAGCATTTTGAAATCTGAAGGGTAGCTTCTGTGACTCCACAACTATTGTACTTTACATCCCCAAGAACCAGCATCACATGGATGTGGCGAATGTCTGCTGCCATCTGCAACAGTAGCTGAGCCCACATGGGTCAAGGCTATCGTAGGAGGCAAAAGCAGGTGTCATTGATAGATTCTCTGTTAAAAGTTGCACGATGAGGAGATGGTTCCGCTGAGCTAGCAGACAGCAGTGACTCTGTCAGTGATGGTGAGGGTGTCCTACACAATAACCTTCCTCTCTTTTATCTCCCTCACACCAGCCACAAAGGTTTTCAAAGGTAGATGCAGGTTAATTTGTTTTTCTTTATTAGAGTATTGTAACTATTTATATGAATATTTTGGGGTTATAGAATGAATTGTGAGCTTCTGTTACTGCTTAGTTTTTTAATTGCTTTGACTCTTTAAGTACAAGAATCTTTCCAGAATCAACTATACTTGCAAACCAAGGTCTAATTGTATTTGCTGCTACTTGGTTAGTTCCACAACCAGAATGTACTTTGGCTCAGATCAGTCATCTTCAGGCCATGGGAAAGGGATATAGGCCAGGTGATTTAGTTTTGGTTTTAAATGATCATCTTTTACCCCTTTCTTCTATCCTCTGGCCTGTCCTTTTCTCCATTTATATATGAAAAAAAAATTTTTTTTTTTTTTGAGATAGGGTCTCCCTTTGTAGTTCGTGATGATTTTCTTGCGTCTGCCTCCTGAGTGCTGGGATCACAGGTGTGCATCACCACGTCCAGCTAGATGGAAGGATTTTAAGATAAGAATTAACTTAAACTGGAAAAAAAAAGGCATAATGTAAATACCACTCAAGAAAAGCATGTGAAAAAATATATCAGACTCAGTACAGGAGTAATTAAAAATAATTTTTATTTTAACTTGCATGATGAATGATGAATATAAATGCCACAAAACTAAAAGCACCCCCAACCAAAAATAAAATGCAGAAGTGAATACAAAAGATATGGAATTAATTACTCATGCAATATTCACAAAAATTTTTAAAAGCAAAAACCAACCAAATAAACCCCCCATAACACCTGTGACTTGATTTTCTCTTAAAAGAACTATTCAACCACTTAACATAGACCATAGACTATACACACTAACTATAGACTGTACAATGTATACCTTTAAAATGAAAGATATATGCATATATATAATATTTATAAATATACAAATATGTACATAATAACTTCACAGTTGAAAGAACTATTTTGCCAGAAGCCTGGCAAACAATTTTCACTTTAAAATGAAATGGACGCTTTTTAAAAGTCTCACTACAATGGAAATATATAAAATGACATCTAAACAATATTTTATACAAACACATCAAAAAGACAACTGATATTCCACAGTTTAAATTTCACTCACGCACATTGTTTGGATACCTTGGCATAGCCCAGCTGTAGACTCCTTAGAGAAGAGGAGTTTACTCAGTGAGAAGTATTCTGAAAGGTCTGGTAGCCCTTGTTGAATGGACTTGGTGTCATGATGCGGAAGTGCTACGG
>PVIC010059514.1:0-10093 GCA_004025085.1 Thryonomys swinderianus | reverse complement strand
CTCTCTCTCTCTCTCTCTCTCTCTCTCTCTCTCTCTCTCTCTCTCTCTCTCTCTCTCTCTCTCTCTTTCTCTCTTTCTTTCTTTCTCAGCATCTCATTATGTAGTTCAGGCTGACCTTAAACTGCGGTGATCTTCCCGCTTCATCCTCCTGAGTGCTGGAGTTACAGGTGTCACCAGCACACCTTGCTGGACTCTCAATCTCTGAGCCTCAGAGTCCACTAGACTGAAGGAAACTCATTGGGCCTGGGGAGTTGGGGGTCAGCAGAGGATGGAGGGTCTTCAGGAAGGACGTGACCCTGCTGGCTGAAGCATGGCAGGGCCTCAGTGGGCTGTACAGAAATGCTGGTCCTCAGGGCAGTACAGTGGACCTTGACTTACAAACTTGATTGGTTCCTGAGGGTTGGTTGTAACTCGAGTTGGTTGTAAGTCAGTACAGCTGAGATCTGAATGTTTACCTGGGTACACACTGTTGATAACAAGAGGTAGATGGATCTTCCATTGACTGAATTAACCCAAGTTGTTCGTAGGTCAGGCCAGTCTCAAGGGTCCACTGTGCTCGTTTGGGTAAACGTCCCAGACTGAGCTGCTGCAAGAGGGAGAGAGCTTAGGGAGTCGCCACCCACAGAATCCTCAGACAGCGGCCCTCAGACAGAGCCAGAGACAGGCGTTGGGCGTCGGCATCCCCTGGGTAAAGCCACAGTTCACAGCACGGTGCGTGGGTCTTACTCGCTCCCACACGGGCACCACGAGAGAGCGACATGGGTCGGGGCTGGCAGGGTGTCCGGGCAGGCACAGCGCAGAGGTGCCCTGGCTGCTGGAGACACCCTGTCTCTGTCAGGACAGACTAAGCCGTGTTCTCTGCTTGTGGGACCTGAAGTCTTCGGGCTGGGAAGCCACGCTGGTCGCCCCTCTGGCTTCATGGGCCTGGCCGTCGGCTGGTCCCTGGGCAGACAGCCCATCCCCCGTTTCCATGGCCTGTCGGCTGCTGGTAGGACACTGTTTTGTGGACATATGTGGCAGTCTGCTGAGTGACATTTCATGTACTTGCCCATCCCTCCCACAAGTACCTGTCACGTGCCCACCGAGGACCTAGCTTCAGGCTGGGTGGAGAGGGCCGAGGGCAGCGTGGTCCTGCCCCCCTGGCTGGGGTGCAGCGCCTCATGAGTGCTGTGGTAGAACAGCAGCAGTCTTCATCTCTCAGGGACTTGCTGTTTGCCGGGAACTGATTGTGAAGTTTCTTCACTTGATACAGATCCCCGTTTTATTACTGACATTCTGTGTATGAGGAAACAGGAGTCCATGGAAGGTGAGAGACTGGCCAGAGTCACACAGCGGGGTGAAAGAGCTGGGCCCTGACCCTGAGCTCCGGTCCCAGGACTGCACTTGGAGTGGCAGGGCTCTGCGGACGCCAGCGGTGCCCAGGCCAGGGCTGGCTGAGAAGGGAGCCGGGAGTCTGTCTTGAGGCCTCTTCCAGTCATCCATAAAAACCTACCTCAACAGCGGAGGGTGTAAAACATGCTGGTTATCTCCTACCACCGTCTTGTGGGACCCGGGACCCACGGGGCTCACGGGGCTCCCATGCAGGGCGCCTCACCTGGTTGAAGTCGGACGGTGGCTGGGCCTTGAGGCTCCTTCATTCTCCGCGGTGGAGCTGGAGGCTGGTGACCGGACTGTCTCCCTGTGCCCTGGCTGCTCCACAGACGGCAGCCGCCTTGTAAGAAGAGTCACACCAAGCGTCAGGTGGAGCTGCCTGGCCTTTTGTGACTTAGCCGTGGAAGTAATTTAGTGTCACATCTGCGGCCCTCTGTCCGTTAGAACCGACTCACTGTGAGCGACTCACACTGGAGGGGAGGAAGCTAGATTCTGCCTGTGCACTGGGGAAGGGCAGCCATGTCGCCCAAGCTCAACAGCAGAGGACAAGCAGAAGCGAGGGAGCGCATAGCAAAGGAGGAGAGGTCTGGGTGCTGGGGGCGATGGGTGACACGGAGAAGGCCAGTGAGGGGCTGTGGGGGCCTCGGGCAAACCCCGGGAGCCAGTATGACTTGTCCAGGAGGCCATGGAGGCCTTAGAGATGGGTGTGTTTCCTCAGGGACTGACACTAAAAACAGAGCCAGTCTGCTTAGTTGCCTTGTGAGGCCTTCAGAAGCAGCTGGAGGCAGGGCAGGGCCTTGGCTTCCTGTTCTCTTGGGGCCCTGAGAGCCCCAAGCTAGGAGCTTGTCACAGCGGGCCCGGTGGCTCCGAGGCCACCCATCTGGGGAGAGGCACGAGGATCCCCCGTGTCGCCACCCTCTCCGCTGCTCCCGGGAAAGTCTCTATTCTTCGCTGGCACCTTGTGAAAGCTGACCTTGGTGTCCAGAACCAGGCCAAAGACACGGTGGGTCACGGGATCGGTTCTGTCCTTGGTGTCAGAGAAAGCGAGGAGGGAAGCGGGAGGTCACTAGAGGAGAGGCGGGGCGGTCTGAGGACGGGCTCCTTCGGGGTGGGCGGGCGCTGCTGCTGCCCCAGGCAGAGGCCACCCGAGGGCCTCACGCCTCCCCCCACGGAATGCGAGCTCTGAGCCGAGCCGGCCACTCTCTGACCTGTCCGCTCGCCAGGACTGGAGGCCTGGTCTCAGGAGGAGCCGCTAGACTTTCCAGGGCCCTTCTCTGGCGTGCAGGGAGAGGGACTGGGGTTAGGGTCGAGGTCCGGCCGCCTGGATGCGGACATCGCTCCCCCAACATGCAGTTCAGGGCTGCAGGGAGAATCCCTCACTGGCCCTGATGAACTGAGCTGCTCTGTTGTGTGTGGGGGGACCGGGGTCACCCCCAGAGCTGAACCTGGCTGACAGCCAGCGAGAAAGCGGGGCTCTCAGTCCTACAACGCAAGCACTGACTGTGCCAGCAGTCTGCCTCCGCCGGAAGCGGGTTGTCCCCCCATGAAGCCTGCGGCTGAGACGTGGCTCAGCTCGACGTCGGCGCTGTGGGCCCTGAGCGGGGAACGCACGCCATCTGCGCCGGGACTTCCGAGCCGCAGGACTGGGAATCGGTTCCTGCTGCGCGCGTGGTCATTTGTCGGGTGCTCTCGGAAGTGAAGCCTGCAGGCCACCGGTGTCGGCGCGGCTGCTCTGCGGGCCCGGGCTCGGCCATGACTCACCTATGGCCCCGGTGGCCGGTCGTGACCCTCACTTCATGGCTCACCTCCCGCACGGCCTCAGTCACACGACAGCCCACTTTTTATGGCTGTCACAGCCACATTTTATTGTCGAATTAGCAGGAATAACAGGAGCATTTTAGTGGCTGATTGGGAGCTGTATATTAGCGGTTGTATTAATAAGTGCGCAGTGACAGGAGGCCAGTGAGAGTGCGGGAACGAGACACTGTATTCATCCCCAGTGCAAAATCTTTTTTATTATTAAAGACACTGGGTTAACTGAGGATAGATTTAGTGCCTGCTGGTAATTTTATTGGATAATCAGCAGCCCAGTGTCCCCACCGCAGCTGAGCTCTGAAACCCTGATCCGGGGTCACGGGGGACCTGGGCGGAGCCCC
The DNA here is from genome assembly GCA_004025085.1 of Thryonomys swinderianus. Taxonomy (NCBI): domain Eukaryota; kingdom Metazoa; phylum Chordata; class Mammalia; order Rodentia; family Thryonomyidae; genus Thryonomys; species Thryonomys swinderianus. Next base: position 6,566 of record PVIC010059514.1, on the reverse strand, counting down.
AGGCTGGGCAGCTGCAGTGTGGGAGTTGACTGGGGCTTCCCAGGCATGCTGCGTGGGGCTGGGGGCTGTGTGAGGCAGGGCTAGTCTCTCACCCTCTGGAGGCCCTCGAGGTGAAGCCGGGGCACGTCAGGCTACTGAAGAGAGGTCGCAGCGCCAGTGTCAGAGCGCGGAGTCCCGATGGGGCCCTACTGCCGTCCTTCTGGGAGAGGGCAGGTGCCCGGAGGTCCTGTGCTCTGGGGACAGCCGGGCCCTGCGCCCCTGCTGTGCTGTCGTGTCCACTGCCTCCCCCGGTCTGCCGCCCCAAGGGCACCAGCTTGGGAGGGCAGGTGTCCTAACACTGGCCAGGAGAGCCCTGGTGCTGAGGGCCACATGGCACAGGTTCTCGGGGTGGGGGCTGCCCCTGTGGCCTGTGCAGCAGAGCGTGCGTTCTAGCAGGGAGCTCTCCTTCGGATCCCAGAAAGCTCTGTCTTCTAAATGACTTAGAGGATCGAGAATGAAACAGGAGGGCTGGGGGCCCGAGGCCGTTACCTTCAAACCCTAATTGCACAACAAACAGCCAGAGTTGAGGACCCTGTGATGGTCCAGCCATTCTGGGGCTGAGGCCTGGAAAATCTGTGTGATTGTTTATTGTCTCCATTTTTTATTATCAGCAAAACTTTAATTACAGCTCTCACTAAACCTACTACCTTCTGCCAGTGTTTACAAGGTAATAAATTTCCCCTTTTCTTCTTGTACAGTCTGAACCTCCAATAGGGGCACTGCATATGCACTGGAAGATATTGATTTCCCGAAGAAATTATAACAGCATTTGTTCTCAAGTAAACATACAGAGAGGCTATTAGAACACTGGGGAAGAGTCGATTGTCTTTGCTTTATTAAACAGCACAGCTCTCAACTGGAAGAACATCTAAATTATCAAGACATTGGTGGAACTGACGGGCAGCAAAGCCCGGGGCGAGGCTCTGGGGTGGGAGGCGCTCAGGCGCAGAGGTCAGGAGGAAAGCTCCGTGGCTCACTGGCTCTTCAATCACCTCGCTCTGCACCCCTCACCCCTGCAGTTTCTATCGTTGAGGGCATTGATCACGGCTCTCAACTGGGAGTGGGCAGCTCGCTGCAAGCTGGCAGATATGAAGCATGCACAAAGCCTGCCAACGGGCTAATGCCCCATGGGTACTGGCAGACAGTAAACAAAGGCTTTTAAAAACTACTTGCTGTGTTATTGGCAGGTATGAAAGGTTGATGCATTCATCAGGCTAATTTTGAAAATGGTACGTGGCCCGTCTTTGCTTTGAAACACCCAGAAATGCAGCCCACTGAGCCAAAGGGTGGTCAGCCATGACCTCGCTCCCTGAGGGGGCTTCAGGCAGAATGTTTTGTCTTGCACCGCTTGGTCTACTGTCCCACAGAACCGCGATAGGTTCCAGAGTCTGAAAATGCTCTGGCCAGCCCCTGGGTATCAATGAGGTGGTCACTGGTGTAACTGTAAGACAAAGACACTCTCTCCCTCAATTCTCCAGATTAAACAAGCTTATAAAACTTGGAATAAAGTTAAACAAATTTTATTTTGTCCTCAGACTATAAAGAGCTTTATGCTAAAATACATTATGAATCTGGATGAGTTCTCTGAAGAAAAATTTAAAAATAGAATTCACATCTTGTTGGACCAGGGGTTTACAGAATATCTGTTGGGAAGCTCGGCTTGGAGGAATACAGAAAAGGTAGCGCAGACAGGGACAAGTGATCTGGGATTTTCTTGTTGTTCTGGGCTCAGAGAACCAGGCTTCGGGGTGAGCCTGAGAATGTGGCGGCAGAGTCAGGTCATGACTTGCCTGAGAGCGCCTGAGGTCGCCTGAGGCCTCGGACAAGATGGGCCCTGTCTTGACAGGGTGGGGCTTGAGGGGAGCTAGGGCAAGAGCTTCCAAACGGAGCTGTGCCTCACTGGGACACAGCTATGGAGCTGTAAGTCAACTAAAGGAAATTCCAGGTCAATGGGGAGGGAGTTCGTAGTCTTGGCAGTGGCAGGAGCCGAGCTAGGAACAGCTGGGAAAGTTGTGGGCATCACATCCCAGGTGGCTGCATTCCCTTTCTCCTGTGCCACGTGCCCAACTCTTGCCCAAGAGGCAGCTTTGATGTCCTTCCCTGAGTGGGCAGACCTTTGCCGGAGAGAACATGTCTGCAGTGCAGCTGCAGGACTCCTGTGACCAGGCTGAAGAAGCTTCCACGGGGCTCACCTTTCCCTCCTTTTCTTGAGCTAATGTGTGGAAGTCCAGCCGGCCTGCAGGTCCGTGTGGCAGCCTCACACTGAGAGGTGACGTGAAGAATTTCAAGCCCTTCCAGCCTTTCTCAGACCAGGTCCCAGACATGGGAGTGAGAAGCTTTTGGGGCGAGCCTCGTCGGAGTGCCCGCTGGATGTGGCGCTTCCTGAGGGTCCTCAAGCCGGAGCTGCCGGTCAGCTGCCTGCTCCTGAGTTTCTGCCTGTGGAGACTGACTGACATCGCTCGAAGCCACTAGGTTTCGGAGCAGCGTGTTCTGCAGTCATTGTAACGAGCTCAGCTCCACAGACTTGACAACACGTATGTTGAAATCTTCTGAAAACTATCAAAGTGAAATATCTTGACTCAAGGGCTCTAGATTCCTGAAAGAAGAAGGAAAAACTCAAGAGAAGAGCCAACCACCAGGTGTCCTTTCCCACAGAGTGTTTGCTGACTTAAATACAGCTCTTGAGAAGCCGCGAAGCTGAGCAGAAAGTAGCCATAAAGGTCTGAAAACTTGAGCACAGCTTTTGGCCTTTTCACAGGACTTTGAAGAAAGAATTACCGTTCAAGTTCTGCCAAGTGGGAAGATCTCCAGTGAAGGCCCCTGGTTTCAGGCTGCAGTTCCTGACTCAGCAAAGTTGTGTTTGAGACAGACCAGGCTGCACAGAGAGGAGGCCTTTAAATCAGCTCATCATTTGCTAGCTGAAGGGCATCTCCCCCCCCTCTGACCCCCAGAAACGAAAATGCATCCTCCTTTGAGCAAGGCCACACCATCCAGAGACTCACATTATCTCCCCAGCATCAGGAATTCAGTGAGAACTGGCAGAAAACCCACAGAGTGTGTACAGTGGAACACTGTAAGAACACTCTAAGCCCGAGGTTGGAGTCATCAGGGGTGGACTTTGAAACAACTCAGATTAATAGGGGCGGCAGGAATCTGAGTGACAGATGGAGGATTCCATATCCAGGGAAAAGCTTCCAAAACATATTTTCGGGCAAAAAAAAAAAAAAAAAAAAATATATATATATATGCAAACATATCAGTAGATTTCTTTTTTTTTTTTTTTTTTTGAGACAGGGTCTCGCTTTGTAGTTCAGACTAGCTCTGAGATCACTATGGTGCCCAGGCAAGCCGCCGCGAACTCAGCAATCCTCCTGTCTTTGCCTCCTGAGTGCTGGGATGACAGGCGTGAGCCACCACGTCAGGCATTGTGGTATGCGGTGTTGATTGTTGGTGGGCGTGTCTCCACGCCCAGCATTATATGTGGTTACCAGGATCGAACTCAGGACCTTGCGCTTGCGAGGCAGGCGCCAGAACCACTGAGCTAACCCTCCGGCCCTCAATAGATTTCTTTATAGGGCAGAAAGCCACTGATTCCAGGTGAAGGATACAAATTGCAGAATGAGTGAAGAACAGTGGAAGGCCTATAATAGATATACATATACATATATTTTAAAATTTGAATGACTGTGTCTTCTGGGATTAAAATGTATATTGATTTAAAGCACAACGAAAGGGCAAAAGGCAGGGAGGTGGGGGTAAAGGAAAATAGTGTGTACACTTCTCATATTGTTTAAGAAGTAATACAGAATGCTGATTTATTTAGGCTTTCACCAGCCAAGAGTGCACTCAATTTAGGGTTAGTGAAATAATGTCTAACTAATAAAGTACGAATGGAGAAAAATGAAATCATAAACATACTTTATCAAAAGAAGATGAGAAGAGGGAAATGAAACGAGCAGGAGAAATGAGAATAAAGTAAGATTTTAGGCTTAAATTTGTAATCAGTAATCACATAACATGTAAATAGACCAAATACTCACATTATAAGATGAATATGGTTAGATTAGATAAAAGCAAAATAGGCTTCTGAGACGTTTTAAATGCAAGGACTCAGGAAAATGAGCCCTGCTGCTGGGTGTGACCCTCTGCGGCCGTGCCCGAGGCGGGTCCCAGGGCGCCGCTGTGGTGAAGGGGCGGCCAGGCTCCGAGCAGGTGGTCACGAGCCTCCGGCCCTCCGGCCCCTTTCCTCCCTGCCCTGTCCTCCGCCTCCAGCAGGGCTTTCTGGGATGCGGAAGAGGAGCTGGGGCCCTGTGGATGCAGCGCCCTGCTCTTTGGACTTGGAAGCCTCCAGGCCAGGAGTGAAATAAACCCCTTTTTCCTTATGCAGCACCCAACCCTCGGTGCTTTAGAATCGCAACTCAAAATGAGCTGAGAAACCGTTCTTCCGGGCAGGGATGCGGCGCTGTGGGCGTTGCCTCGGGGCTTCGGCCAGGTGGCTCATTCAGTACCGGGCCCCGCCCACTGCAGCTGTGTGAAACTTTCTCAATTTCTTTATATTTAAAAAGATTCTTCTGTTTCTATTTCATAGAAAATAGCTTCTAGAAATTATTTTAGCCTAGAGTAATCAGCAAAAAGAGACAAACCAGGAAGGCGAACAATCACTCATGGTGCTACCTTTAGTGATAACTTATTTTTTATTGCATTTCTTTCAGTCTTTTTCTTAGTTTTCCAAATATAACCTAACTGTACATATTATTTAATAGCTGACTTTAAAAGAAAATCTTTCAACTGTATCAAGAACACATTTTAAAGTCAATAAATATATAGATTTATATGTAAATTTTTAGTTAAGTGATATTTTACAAAAATTGTACATATCCCATATATGGCAGCATTGATTTTAATGGGTGAAGGACATCTCACTATTAAAGATACCATCTTTTATTTATACATTTTAATTTATTTTACATCTTTTATTTGCATGGTTCCTGACTTTGGGTCATTTACTGTTTCTTTGTGTACTGTTTCTGGTTGTTATCTACATTTCGTGATGCGGCTCCAGTTTTTTCCCTAGAACGAAGTCGCACAGTGGGGCCCCTCGGCGGAAGGGCGGGCAGGTCCCCGCTGCCCAGCGGCCTCCGAGCGGCGCCCGCGGACTGACCCCACCCCCAGCCCCGCGCAGGCGTCCCGGAGGCCCCGCACAGCCCAGCCGTGGGACGTGGTCTCCGGTGTTTACAGCTGCATCGTTTCATCCCTAGCGAGACGGAATGTTTCTCACACCCTCGCTGTTCACCACTGCGTCTCCTTTCGCTGACTCTGGTTATTCTAGGCTACTTCTGTGGCATCGAATTGGGCCCATCTCGCTTCTTTAGGTGAAGTTCTTATGTAAAATAGACCGCGGTGTGTCCAGAGGTCTCTTCTTTGTTCCTCCTCCTTCTCCTCTTCTTCTTCTTCCTCTTCCTCTTCTTCTCGTCCTCCTCCTCCTCCTCCTTCTCTCCTCCTCCTCTTCCTCTTCTCCTCCTCCTCCTTCCTCATCCTCTTCTTCCTCTTCCTTTTTTGTTTTGAGACAGGGTCTCACTTTGTAGTTCGGGCTGGCCCTGAGCTCACTATGTAGCCCAGGCAAGACTTGAACCCAGTAATCCTGCTGCCTCTGCCTCCCGAGTGCTGGGATGACAGGCGTGAGCCATCACACCGAGCACTGTGGTATGTGGTACTGATTGCTGGAGAGTGTGAACCACCACGCCCAGTATTGTATGTGGTTACTGGGGATAGAACCAGGGACCTTGCATTTGCTAGGCAGGTGCCGGAACCACTGAGCTAAATCTCTGGCCCTCTATTTTGTTTTTGTAGTCAGATGCAAAGCATTCATTTCAAACTGTCTTCTTGTGTCTAGTTTTAGAATGTTTGAGTGAGATACGTACATGAAGGTCATTTATTCCACCTCCCACTGGTAAAGATTGGTAAACTGAGACCCAGAGATGTCAAGAAACGTGCCCAGGCACAGTTTCTGTCTCAATCTTTCTCCATCGTGTATTGTGAAAATGTGGTATTTGGAACAGTTTATTTTTGGAAACTTATATTTTCTCCTCTTTTCTTAGACTAGCGACAGAAAGGTTGATAGATGCTGAGGCTCCCAGACTGTCAAATTCACTGATGGGACAGATTAGGAGGAAGATGGGTCTAAATGTGAATATCCTTGAAAAGGAAATGCAGAGTCACGGCTCCAAAAATCCACTGTGATTCTAAATAGACTTAGGAGATGTCAAGTTTTTGCATATTAAAGATTTGCTTTAGTGAACAGATTAAAATCACTTGTGCATAATTTATTATTTTAATGAGAAAGGTACCACAAAAGATGAATAAGTGTTGGAAAAATCATTTCTTTTCCTAATAAACCTTTAATATTGCTAAAATTAATATTGCTATTTTGTCTATTCCATTAATTTTCTTAGAAAAAAATCCTTCATGGACTGTTTCAGAGGTTAGGAGCTTGGTGACTTAAGCCACGAAGGACTCTTTGTGCTTCC
>PVIC010059513.1:0-10102 GCA_004025085.1 Thryonomys swinderianus | reverse complement strand
CTACAAAGCGAGACCCTGTCTCCAAAAAAGCAAAAAAAAAAATGTACAAGTACAAATTCTCACTGTGATCATAATGTATCACTAAAATGTACCAATAAACTCAATAAAAGGGGGAAAATTAAATAGTGATAATTTCTCAGTATCACTACCCAGTATTAATTAAATTTGGCCTGAGGATTTAGGTCAGTGGTTTGGGCATCTGCCTGGCAAGTACAAGATCCTGAGTTTGATCCCTGGTACCACATATCACAGTGCCAGGTGTGGGCTCACGCCTGTAATCCCAGCGTTCAGGAGGCAGAAGCAGGCGGATTGCTTTGAGTTTGAGCCTAGCCTGGGCTACATAGTGAGCTCAGGGCAAGCCTGAACTACAGAGTGAGACCCTGTTTCAAAAAAACAGGCAAACAAACAAAAACTGGCTGATTTATTTTAGATCTGCATATATTAAAGTAATTCATTTTATGACATTGTTCTTTTTTTGTCCTTTTAGAAAAAAGGGTGTAGTAAGGACACCAACCTTTTGACTTTGCCTTAAGCTGACCTTATTTATAAAGTGGTATCTGTGTTCATTACTTGAGTGTGAGTTCACAACAGAAATCTCCTGCTTTGGGAGCAGCTTCATCTCTTAAACTCGTGATTCATGAATTTCATGAGTTCCAGAAACATTTTCTGTCTTAACAAACCCTGCACTGAATCAGAATCCACAGGAATGACCGACCATGCAGTCAGTGCTTCAAGAGGTGGGCATTTGGGTATTGTGCATGCAAAGAACGGCCAGTCTTATATTAGTCCCAAGAAACACCATAGCATAGAAGAACATTTGAAGTGTCATTCATCAAATATTTGAATGCCTGCTGGGTACTAGGTCTTGTTCTAGGCACTCGTGTTCATCAAAGAATAAAAATTATTGGGGTGAATGAATTATACAGTATGCTAAAGAGGAGTAATGAGTAGGTGTGGGGCATTGAGCAGGAAGGTAGGGGTTAGGAGTGCCTGGGGGCCCTAGTCTGATATTTTAAAGAAAGTTGGTCATTGAGAAGGAGGGCTTTAGCAGGGACATGAAGGAAGTGAGAATTCAGACATGAAAGTATAAGACCTGGGGCTGGAGGCAACTTTGTGTTCAAGGACTTAGCAAAGCAGCCACTGTGGCCTTAGCATAATAATGGAAAGTAAAGTGACCAAGAATAGTGTCATGAGATGCAGGGAGAGGTTTGGAGGATGGAAGTTCTCGCAGGAAACAGTCTTATAAAGGGATTAGGTTTATTTGAAAAAAGTAAACATATTCTACTTCCTTGCCATTTGTAGTATGAAATAAAATACATTGAAGTACAGCTGTGGAAAATGAAAACAGAATTTTAGTTGACTTGGTCAGAGTTTGTTTTGAAATGCTTGAATAGTTTCTCTGGGCTGCTTAATATTGTTTGGCTTATGCTGGTTTCATGTAGGTAGGAATTTTGTAGATTTCATGAAAAGATACAGGAAATACTCCACCAAGTACTCATATTTTAATGTTAATACCTCACCTCCTTTGTCTCATTTTTAGAAAAGAAATGAAAGCTAAGTGTGATGGTATACACTTGAAATCACATCACTTTGGGAGCCTGAGGCGGGAGAGTCTGAAGTTCAAATCCAATTTGGGTAACTTAGTAAGACTCTGTCTCAGACTAAAATAATAAAAGGGAGCCAGATGTGGTGGCACACCTATAACCCTAGCACTTGGGAGGCTGAAGCAGGAGGATTGCTGTGAGTTGGAGGCCAGCCTGAACTACATAGCAAGAGCCTGTCTCAAAACAAAACAAATAAAAGGAGGGCCGACAATTTAGCTCAGTGATGTAGTGCCTGCTTCAAAGCTCAAGGCTTATTCCTTAGGGCTGGTGAACAGAAGTAGAGGCCTAGGAAATGCTAATGGTTCTCTAGACGCTTGAGATTCTAGCTTATGCTTCACACATCATTAACCCATCTCCAGTAATGGACATTAAGGATTAGATCTGTTTATGAATCAAAGCAAACTCTGATCAAGTCAACTAAAATTCTGTTTTCATTTTCCACAGCTGTACTTCACTGTATTTCATTTCTTACCAAAGATATAATTAGTAAGAATATGGATACACCCAGCTTACTGTCTGAGAAATCTTAGAAAGTGGCTGGGTCCTTTAAGTACTTTAGTGTAATATTAAAGTACAGGTGTGTGTGTGAAGTAGGTATCATGAATAAATAAAGTAGATAAATGTGTTTTATTTTATTTTCTGGTATTGGAGATTGAAACCAGGGCTTTCATGCTGAGGTAAATTCTTGCCTTTTTTTATTGAGCCAAGGTCTTACTGAGTTTCCCAGGCTGGGCTCAAACTTGAAATCTTCCTGCCTCAGCCTCCCAAAGTGCTAGGATTACAGGCAGCTAGTAGATACATTTTTAGAAGATCACCTTTAAAATGATGAAGAAATATTCTCTGCATAGAAAAGGGCTTTTTATACTGCTTAATTTTGAAAGAAACTTGCCCTTTCGGGTGGTAGTTGGTACAGAAGACAAAGAAACACCTTGGGCAGGTTAAGGTTTAGTTCAAATTAGGTTTGGCCCATTTGAATTAATTCCAGTAATAAACTTGTTAATGAGCTAATGATCACCTCTAGAAGACCTGGGAGCTGTCAGGAGCTAATTTAGGAGACCTGAGGCACTTTTTCAAAAAGAAGCATCTCCAGATTGCAGTGGGTAAGAAGCAGAGCTGTGTCTTGGAGGGAAGGTTCCAGGGGAATTTCTTGCAGCTTTTAACCTGTTCTGAGCACCACATATGAGCCCAAGAATATTTGGATTCTGCTTATTTAGTTATTATTCTGCTTTAACACTGTTTGTTTACCTCACCATTAGAAGTTCATCCAAATGTTACTGGTTACTGGTGATCAGTTCTTTTCTTGCCCTCAGTATAGCTAAGCCGAGTTTCTGAACCTGAGAGGCCACTGAGCTCCCTCCTATTCTCTAGCTGGCTGCCGAGAGTGCTGCTTCTAGAATACTGAAGTATGTGTTTCAGTGCTTGTCAGACAGCTGTCAGGCGTCTGCTCTGTGCCCTGAAGTGGGGCTGCTGTGGAAGATGTCTTAGTCACTTCTCATCACTGGGACAAATGACCCGGCACTCACAGTTTAAAGGAGGAGGGGTTTAGCCCATAATCAGCTGGCTCTGAGGCAGGACGGCCTGGTGGGAGAGCCTGGCACAGGGAAGCTGGTCATGTCTTGGTCATCAGGAAGCGGAGAGGGCGATGTGGCACCCTGCAGATGACCCCACCAGGGACCTGCCCTTCCTGACTAAGCCCCATCTTCCTAGCAGCAGGTCAGCTGTAGTGCCCCATGGTCCAGTCCTCTAAAAATCACCACCGATGACCACTTGACACTCTTGGGGGCATCTAGATAGTAGCCATAACTAAAAGGGTGCAGAGCTGAACAGTATTGGTAGAGGCAAGATTGCTAGGAAAGACCAGCAGTGGTAGCGGATGTCTATAATCCCCAGCACTCAGGAGGCTAAAGCAGGAGGATTGCTGTTGAGTTCAAGGTCATCCTAAAGTATACAATAAGACCCTATCTCAAAAGAGATGGCTAGGAAAAAAATTTTTTTTTTTGAGACAGGGTCTCGCTTTGTAGTTCAGGCTGGCCCTGAGCTCACTATGGAGCCCAGGCAAGCCTCAAACTCAGCAATCCTCCTGCCTCTGCCTCCCAAGTGCTGGGATGACAGGCGTGAGCCACCACGCCTGGCACTGTGGTATGTGGTAGATGGCTGGTGGGCGTGTCACCACGCCCAGCATTGTATGTGGTTACCGGGATCGAACTCAGGACCTTGCGCTTGCGAGGCAGGCGCTGGAACCACTGAGCTAAATCTCTGGCCCTAGGAAAAATTCTTTATTTTCCTCTTTTCTTAATTTCCTTCTGCCTTGTCCCTGACAACTTCTGATTTTACCCACCTCTGCTACCTTAAACTCCCTTAACATCGGCTAGTTGAAGCCAACTGTGAGTCATACTCCTTACCAAACATCTCTAAGTGAAAATTTCCTGTGGAAACTGTCACATTAGTAAACTACTAGCAACCAAAGAAAAAGAAAAAACTTCCTTGTAAGTTAATGTCTGCATTATCTGTGGTAGCACAAAGGGCCTTTCAACCAGTGGCGTAGGCCTTTTGAAGTCAGCAAGCAATTAGACTCCTTTACAGGTGGAGAAATTTGAGCTTGTGTGTGGACAAGTTTTCTTAGTATCTTGTATCCAAATAAGATGTGGCTTTCCTAACTTTTTTCTTCTCCATCTGAAGTTGCATTAGTGATATTTAAAGTTTTATTATGACAGATTATTTCATAATCTTTCTAATTTTCTGGTTTCTAGTCTGCTGATTTTCCCTAGAACAGCTAAGTTTCCCTGTGGGTAATCAGCCTGAAAGGTCCTTTTGGGCATTTGCCTACCTGTGTCCTCTCCACGAATCAGTAACCCTTTCACCTCTTTTCTGCTCAGAAATCTGTTCTGTACACATGAGTTTTTTGTTTGTTTGTTTGTTTTTTAATGAGACAGGGTTTCGCTTTGTAGTTCAGGCTGGCCCTGAGCTCACTATGGAGCCCAGGCAAGCCTCAAATTCATGGCAATCCTCCTGCCTCTGCCTCCTGAGTGCTGGGATTACAGGCAGGAGCCACTACGCCCAGGCACTGTGGTATGTGGTATTGATTGCTGGTGGGCGTGAGTCACCACACCCAGCATTGTATGTGGTTAACCAGGATCGAACTCAGGACCTCGCACTTGTGAGGTGGGCGCTGGAACCACTGAGCTAAATCTCCGGCCCCACACAAGAGTTTTTGCACCATGGTCTTTTTGTTACTTCTTGTACCCCCCTCTTCCAAATCCAAAGGCTAATAAAAGTTTCTTGGGATAAGAAACACCTTTTATATTCAGTGAGTTTGAATCTGGCCATTAAGATACTCACAGGCAGCAGCAAGGAAGTGAACCTTTGAGCAAACGTGGACATGGTCATTAAGTAGAATATTGTTCTGAGTACAAAACATAGATAAGGAGTTTCTGTATGTCCCCCTGGACAGGAAGGAAACCCTGAAAACTAGATGCCCCTCATTCTGGAGATATGGTCAGAGGATATGAGGAAACTAAACTCTTAATTAAAGATGATGTAGCTCAGGGTCACTATGTGCTTACCTGACAAGTACAAGTTCCTGAGTTTGATCCCTGGTACTGCCAAAAAAAAAGAAATAAAAAGTACTGAGAAGGACTTTTTTTTTTTAATTGAAGTAGGTGAATTACCTTAGTTTTATTTAAGGAAACTTAAAGATTTTCTTCCGTTGTTTTGTATATTCAGTTACTATTGATATGATATATACCTTTACGTAGCCTTTTCTTCTGATTACTTGTGATTTGTGAACTTCGTGGCACCATTTTTGATATCTATTGAAGAACTCTGTAAACCTCGTTGGCCTATGACTGGTGTGTCTTCTTTCCCAGAATTGTTTCCAAGGGCTTTGACAGTGATCCCAGTTGTTCTTCACTTTAAAGGAATTTATTGCTATACAAATAATACATAGAAGCAAGTTAGTAAGATTGATGGAGTCTGCTCTCATTTAAGAACCAGATGATTTTTAAGCTGGGCGTGGTGGCTCACGCCTATAATCCCAGCACTCGGGAGGCAGAGACAGGAGGATTGCTGAGTTCGAGGCTTGCCTGGGCTACATAGTGAGCTCAGAGCCAGCCTGAACTACAAAGCGAGACCCTGTCTCCAAAAAAAAAAAGAACTAGATGACTTTTTTCAACCCTGCAGATTGAACACTGAGCTAAATCCCCAACCCATCCTTGATTCCATCCTTCCTTCAGTTATTTCTTTATGTATGTATGTTTCTGTTTTTCTGAGACAGTCTTACTAACTTGCCCAGGCTAGGCTTGAACTGTAATTGTCCTGCCTCAGCTTTATAGAATGTTAAGGTTTTAGAGTCTTGTGGCACAAATATTCCCCTTTTTATGCAAAACCACTTTTTATTGTTTTTTTACTAGTATGTTTTTGTAGTACATAATGTTTACATTCCTAATGAGGAGATACATGTACATAATACATTTATTTTGTCCCTATCCTTCTACTCACTCACCTCTCCCTCCATCTCATAATCCCCTGTCTCCTTGAGAAAGATCTGTTTCCCTATTTTCTATTATCTTTCCTTTATTTTACTCTTTATTTACATTTTAGGTTTCTTATATAAGAGAAACCATGCAATATTTCAGCTTGTGGACCTGATTTATTTTACTTAATGTTGTGGTCTTAACTCATCCATTTTCCTACAAATGACTCGTCTGTCCTTCATTATGGCAGAGTAGTATTGCACTATATCTAAGTAGCACATTTGCTTTATCTGTTCATCTGGTGATAAACATATAGGCCACTGGTAAGATTTGACCATTATGAATTGTGCTGATGTGAACCTGAGTATGCACATTCCACTGTATTGTGATATTTATAACTCTCTGGGGAAGATACTTTAAAGGAGAATAGCCAAATCAAAGAGAAACCTCTAGGTTTTTTCTGGGTTTTTGTTTTGTTTTGCTTTGTTTTCTGAGGCAGGGTCTCGCTTTGTAGTTCAGGCTGGCCCTGAGCTCACTATGTAGCCCAGGCAAGCCTCAAACTCAGCAATCCTCTTGCCTCTGCCTCCTGAGTGCTGGGATTTCAGGTGTGAGCCACCACACCCGACAATGTGGTATGTGGTACTTTGCTGGTGGGCGTGAGTCACCACGCCCGGTATTGTATGTGGTTGTTAGGATCGAACCAGGGACCTTGAGCTTGCTAGGCAATTGCCAGAACTGAACTAAATCTCTTTCTCTCTAGTTTTAGTTTTTGAATGATCTCAAAACTGAAAGGGCAGCCAGGCGTGGTGGCTCATGCCTGTAATCCCAGCACTAGGGAGGCAGAGACAGGAGGATTGCTGAGTTTGAGGCTTGCCTGGGCTCCATAGTGAGCTCAGGGCCAGCCTAAACTACAAAGCGAGACCCTGTCTCAAAAAAAAAAAACCTGAAAGGGCAGTTCAGATGCTTTTCACAAGTTGCCAGATAAGAGAGTATTTTGAAGGGGAATTGATTTTTTTCATGTGTCTCAATAGTTTTTCTAGTTATTTAAATATCTGACTAGTATCTCCCTCCCATCTACTTTCCCAGAGGAATGAGGTATTAAAGAAAAAAAAAAAAAACCTTGATCCTTTTTTTTGTTTTCAGTTTTTTGGCTTGCTCTGCTAGAGATTGAGCCCAGGGCCTGGCACATGCCAGGCAAACACTCTACCTCTGAGCTACATCCCCCTGCTACTTCTTATGTGAGAGGAGCCATGCGGTGGGTAAAGGGGCCTCTGTAGTAGAGCAATGTGACTGGACCAGGTGAGGAATTAGAACCACAGAGCAGGATTCAGGTTAGTGGATGTACAGTTCTGACAGGAAGCATCAGAGGAAAGAGGTTTCTTGCTGAAACCAGCCAGGGTGATAGATAACCCCAAATATGATCCAGACGTTAGTGCAAGGGGTTTTCTCAGAACTTAGCAGATTCTTACTCAGCAAGGACACAGATGGAAGCCCAGGATCTGACCTCGTCAGGAAGGTCTCAGAGGAGCTTAGTGTTATTTTGGTCCAAGATGTCTTTGTCAGAGATTCAGAAGGACCTTGTTAAGTTAAACTCTTCAGCTCCGTTGAGCAAACTTTACCTGTGGCCCACTTGCATCAGCCAAGGTGTACCTGGGGCTAAAATGTCCCACCTGGTATGATCGCAAAGGTGTATCTGGGGTAAAAAGTCCCACCTGGTGTGATCGTTGCAGTGCACTCACAGTTCAGGTTGGGCCCTCTGCCGTGAGCTTTGTTAGCAGTGACCAGAGTGCTTAATCTTGGTGGACAGGCCCCTAGAATATGCATTTTAAAGAACACGACAGTCAAAAGCAAATCAGTGTTTAAGAGATGTTACTTGTTATTGTTTTAAAGCTTCTTTATATTCACCTGAGCCAAAAACAGTTCTGATTGCTGGTAATTGGGGAAAAGACAATTGGAAGGCAAGATATACTGGATCTTCCTTCTAAACGAAAAAGGGAAATGTTTAATTGTAAAACCAACTAATGTTTAAGTTGTAAAACTAAGTTGCCAATTTGTATAGTTTTTTAGAAATCTTAATGCTAGGGCCCTGGCACTTTCACCCTAATGGTTGATAACGCTTGCAGAATGAATCAGTGATATTAGTGAAGAAGTGTGAAACCGTCTGGACTGGAGATATAGCCCAGTGTTACAGCACTTGCCTAGAAACCAACTAGGGGAGGCAGAATGATAGTGGTAAGGAGTCAGGCAATTCAGAATCCCAAATTCTGTAATGCATAGCCTACAAGTGGGATTGCTTAAAGTCCTTTTTACTAATGTTCAAATATTAATCAGTTTGTAAACTTCTAACTTACTGTTATCTCTAAAACTATCAGTTTTAATTCAAGCCAAACCTTTACTTAGCAATTGCTAAACTCTTTGTCTCTAGGTGGGTATTTGGCCAGAGTATGTGTGATAAATTTCCCCATCCATTTAGTTCTGCCTGTGACTTGTGGCATATTCCAGCCTCACCACAAGATGACAGAATATCTTGGTACAAATTAAAACTCCCTGTCCTGGGCTAGAGGTGTAGCTCAGTGGTAGAACACCCGCCTCACACGTGCAAGGTCTTGGGTTCAGTTGCCAGAACTAGGTGGAGAGCAGGGGACATTTTGTCCTGACTGGAGCTTGGCACCCCTTGAAACTGTTCCTTACTTTTTCAAAGGCACTTGGCCCCTTTTCTTCCTTTTGTTTAGGGCACTTTGTTTCCGGCTCTGCACTAGCAATCATTCTTTTAAACTTCTGATTATATTGAATCAACAACGTTAAGCCTTGGCCCCTGCTGCTAGCTGCACATCCTGTGGCAGTCCTCAGGAAATCCTAGTTTTTGGCATTGAAATGAATTAAAGGATTAAGGCACTGGTAGGGAGGAGGCAATAAACCCTTCTTGTGGAAAGAATTTACTGTGCATTACTTGGTGTGAGCAAAAGCTGCTCTCATTCTTGTCTGAAGACAGAGAACCAAGGGTCCACTTTGGAGCTGTATCCCACGTTAGGAAGTCTGTCTGCTTTGATCCCCATTAGCCGAACAGTAGCCCACTCTGAACATTTGAAACTTGCTGCCAGTGCTGTATCTCTGAGATGGTGAACCTCCTTCCTAGTCGTCTCGCTTCAGGTTACAAAATTACTGAGTTCTTGCATCCTGGAATCCCCTCATACATACCCCTTTAACAAGACTCCATTGAGCCACCAAAATACCTCACTTATTTTTCTTTTCTCTGTGACTCAGAAGTGCCTAACAAAGATTTTTCCAGTGCCATTTAACGAGGACTCCCAGGGAATGTTACTGAAGTCTCTGGGCTGAGGATGTGTGGCTCAGTGGTAGAGCCCTTAGCTAGCGTGTGCGTGAGGCCCTGGTTCTATTCCTCACATGGAGGACGCACCATCTAAAGGAAGACAGCGCTTTACTCACTGTCTTCTCAGCGGTTGCAAGCGTTCATCTCATCCAGAATATGCTCTTGGACACACCCAGAGTAACAGTGGGCTGAGTGTCTGGTCCTGCGGCCCATGTGGCTCCCTCAAGTTGACTTGTCTCAGTCAACTTGCTACATAATATTAACTATCTGTAGTCTCAGCTAGCTTACCTTTTTTTGGTCTCTGTTTTTGTTTTTGAGACAGACTTTGTGTTGCCAGGTTTAGTCCACTTTCTTTGGACACTAAAATTTGGCTTGAGGACTCCCAGCCTTGTTGGAAATGAAGGTGTGAATAAACTTTCCTAGGCTCTTCAACATCTTTCCATCTGTGTTGGGCTGGCAGTGAAGATCCGTCCAGCTTTGGTTATAAACTTGTCCCCCTGAGAAGCTGACAGTTTTACTAACAAGTTCAGTTAACTTTGTAGTTTACTTATTAGTTAAATTTTTATAAATGATGTTTGTATTGTTGGCATATTCCTAGATAGTATATCATCAATGGCACTTAAGAAGAACATACAGAATTGTGGGATTGGGCCAGAGGGTTAGCTCAAAGGTTCCAGTGCCTGCCTCATAAGCGC
>PVIC010059512.1:0-10100 GCA_004025085.1 Thryonomys swinderianus | reverse complement strand
ACTTCATTTAAAAATTAATAAATGTGTTTAATTGGAAAATAAGAGCTGTAATGTTTTCACGGGCACTGGGCAGATACTTCCCCACTAGCCCTTATCCCTGGATTCTTTTTCTTTAATGCCACTCTGTAGAACTGCTTGATCAACAAAAGCGTGTCTCTTGATGAAAACAGACTATTATTCAGAGAACAAATTAAGGACTCTCAGTCCTGGAAGTAAAACACTGTGAGTTCATCATGCAGTGCTGTAAAACAAATGTGTTATGTGCCCAGCAACTCTGTCACACAATCAACAGGGAGCCGGAAAGGCGGACATGCGCTGATCCACACATTTCCATCAGGTACTTGCAAATGCAATCAAAATAAGCCAATAAGATTGAGGACTTCTTGTCATGACTCAGCCTCTTGGGTCGCCCCTCCCCACTTAGCAAATCATTTATTCGACATCAAATAAATGTGTTCAATTTCTGGAAGTAATTTCAAATTCCAAGTTGTTTGAGGAGATGGTGTATTCTAAGAAGAACGGCCTTTGCAGGAGTGGCTCAGTGTAATGAGAATGGGGGCATATAGTTTTCTCTGAAACTTTTCTTCTCATTTTTTCCAACCATTCTGTCTTCAACCTTTCTCCTTTCTTCATTCCCTCCCTCATCCTCCAGTTCAAATTTTCACCACAGTAAACAAATACTTGGGGTAGGAAGACAGGACCAATTTTAATTTCTTGGTATACATTTTTATTCATTCAGCCAAATTTTTTTTAGCAACTGTATTCTAAGCACTGTTAGTAAAACAGTCCATAGTGGAAATGTGGCCTGATACAACATATATATTATTTAAATACATGTTTCCCGAATGAAGGTCTTTTCCTATAGGTAAAATGCATAGCAAAATTTCAAAACTCACATGTCTCTAACTTCTACATGCCATTGTGAGAGGTGAGCACCTTTAAACCGTAAAGAATATACAGTGGCTGCATAATAAAATGAAAATTTACCTCAAGTCCCATCTTTTATGAAGTACCAAGCAGAATACTTAGCATCTTATTAATTTATCTGAATTGGTGTTAGCACAGTCACAATTTCATACCTCAGTTTAGGTCTTCATGTATGACATAGTCTAGACTTTTTATGCCGAGTTAGGTGTGTTATTGTTGTGTGGATCAGTGGTGTATGTAGAGCCCTAAAACTTTGTGTGTGTTTTAGAATTGTTTACGTGTCATGCAGTATCTACATTTTTCAGCAGCTACTGCACTGAAAAGAAGCAATGCTATTTCTACTTGCACAGTTTATAGTTAAAATGTATTATTACTGTGCTCCTTTTGGGTGCTTCAGGTCACTTAGACCCTTTGAAATTTAGGGTGCTCTTCAATAAATTCTTCAGAGACACATCTAAAATAAATTTCTCTTACTTAACACTGGGTCTTGGAATAAAGAAACAGATTCATAAATGAAGTTATCGTGCAATTGTTAAATGTATTGATTGGTACCCTTTACTCCCAATTTGTATGTCCAAATCTTGGTATTTAGCACCCAGAATATGACTTTATCTGAAATAGTCTTTGCAGATATAATTAGTTAAGAGAAAGTCATATTGAGTAAAGCGTACCATACTCCAATGTGATTGGTTTCCCCACACAAAAGGAAATATTTGCATATTGAAACAGACACTTAAAGGGGGAAAAATTCAGTGAAGATTAAAGTATTAACTCCTCAGGCCAAAGAACTACCAGAAATAAGAAAAGCCTGAAAGTGGACTTTCATTAGCAACTTGTCTGGCAACACAGCCCTTTGAACACATTTATTTAGCACTTCTGCATCCAGAATCGCAATACAATACATTGTGCTGTTTAAACTACACAGTTTGTCATACTTTCGCATCAGTCCTAGCATGTAGTATAGTATTGTTTAGTCAGCTATTTTCTTAAATCAAAAGTCAAAATAATCTAGTGAAAAGTTTTCATTGCCATTTAAGAAAGTTCTATGTATTTGCAATTTCTCAAAAGTACTGCTCAAAACCAGAAGTGCGATAGGAATTTGAAAGCACTAACTTAAAAGGAAGTCATAGTGGTAACAGTGATGTTCTGAGGGGATTTCAAATGATAATTTATCTTCAGCAAAGGAAAAATGTCAAAAACATTCAGAGTTGACCCCTTAACTCTGAACCCTCAGCCCCTCAACAAAAGTTATGAATACTTCCAGAATTCCCGAGCACTGGATTTTTATTTATGCTGCAGAGATGGTTATAAGATGAGTAAGTAGCCAGGTTCTTACTGATTATGTATCGGGAAAGACTGGAACATTTTATTTTTTCTGCCAAGTGGATGAGAACATCATTCTAACAACATACCCATGCATAGCTAATCTTCTAGAAAAATTAACACACACAAAAACTAAATGCAAGTGTACATTTAAAGTGGTGAGAACACATCTTTGAAATGAAATATGACAAAAACCTAGACCACCACTATGCAGGGCAACAATACAAGCAACTACAAGATTTTAAGAGAAGATAACAGAAAGTAAAATAGAACAAAATGGGAAAAAGGTGGATATTTAATGAATGACAATAAAAAAGCTTACTAGGCTGGAAAATTTGATATTTTCTGATTTTAACGACTATACCCTGGAAAAGGTATGCATTGAACCAAAGTAATAATGTGTTTAATTTTAAACATAGCAGTTTTCCCCCCCAGAACTTAGAACATCACTCAATGTTTATATGTACCTTTACTTTAGAGATTTCATGATTTCGTTTTTCCTATGAGTAATCCGAAGCTCAAAGAAGTGTTACTCCTTGGGTGTAGCAGCAGATTGATAGGAGGTAGAGGTGATCCGCAGAACCGCTTCAAGGCCAACGGCCTTTAATTTAGCTCTATTAACGGAATGTTCCTTGTTTAAAGATGGCCATTTTTCAATGGAACGATAACAAAAAGAACATGTCCAACACCTGTAGTACGTTCTTTAGCTCCACCTGAGAACTGACATGATAGCAATGTGCACAAGAATTTATCCAGAACTTCTAGAATTTACCTCCTCTAAAATTATGAGTCAGGTACTTAATATCTATTTGATATAACTTGAAGAACACATATTAAGATTATTGTCTATTACCATTTGAGAAACAATAATATTTTCTAATGCACAGGAGTAGTAACTAGGAAGAATGCTTCTAAACACAAACATTTTTATGACATTATTTCTATAGATCAAAGCTTCAATTTACCTATCTCCTTGGAAGTAATGAAAATAAGATCTGAATATAATGTATTCTCATAATCTCATAATTCTCATAAGATTCTGAATATAATGTGTTCTCATAATCCACTTGGCAGAATAATTCATTTCTTATGTATATATGATTAAGTTTTGTTTTGATTACCAAAAACTAAAAGTCTTATTTAGTTGTAGTGTCTCTTGTATTATTAAATATTGGTAATGTAATAAATCTGTTTCCTCGATGTTTATAACAAACAACTTTTGCTAAAACCCCCTGGTCCTAAGGAACCAGACATATCTTTACTTTTCCTAATTCAAAAGGGGTAGAAATACTTTCTTTAAGACAAGCTAGAAGCTGATGCTAACATTTTGAATTGATTCTTTGACTTGAGCCATGATATCCTTTCAAAATGTCATCAAAGACAGGCAGAAAGGAAACCACATATGGAAGTCAAACATATGCACAGTTAGAAAGTAAAAAGCCTTCCATGCTTGTACATGCATGGATTATATTATCTAATTCTTCTATTATAGTGTTCTATAAATACTCTGTATTCTAGTATATTTTATTTGAATTTATTATTTTTCCCTTTCAATATTCCAGGAAACAATATTTTTTAGATTATCTGACTTTATATACAAGTTACAGGGATACAATTGAATTTTAATTCCACTCAGTCCTCTACCTCATACTACAACCTCAGTTGGAAAACAAGTTAAAACAAGATCAGTCCCACCATTTGTATTTTCCAAACACCTGATGAATTATTTCAACTTTATCAGATCCTTATAGCAGTATAATATTCTAAGAATCCCTCATTTGTCAGTAGGACTGTCTCTGAATATCTCATCATCACTTGGCTGCCTTTATGTTAGTCTATCAGCTTTCTGTTGATCAGAAGAGAGAAGCAAAAAGAGGCACTGATGTGGCTGAGATCCAAAATGTCCTCCAAAAGTCTCACATGTTCAGAGGTTGGGCTTTGTTAGAGGAGGTGGATCATGGAGGCTGTGGCCAGGAAACATGTACTGTCATTCCACTCTCGTCCCTCATGTTCTGCTTTCTGACCACAGAATAGTTTTCCTCTGTTATGGCTTTTACCATCCCATTTCTAACTTGGGGTCAGCCGACCATGGGCTGAACCTTCTGAAATGGTGAGACAAATAAACCTCTTTCACTTTAAGATGTAGGTGTCAAATATTTTAATAAAGTAATGAAAAACCTGACAATTACGGATATGTTGTTTTTCTAGTCCTCAATTTCTGCCAATGGGGTAACGGTGTCCTGTGTCAATACAGCTATCTCCACATATAATACTTACATTTTGGCCTCATTGAAACTGCATCTACCAAAATAAGATATTATATTAGTTCGCTTTCCATTGCCAGACAAAATACCCAACATATGCAACTTAAGAGGAAAGTTTTTATTGGCTCATGACTTTAGAAGGGTTCAACCCATGGTCATGTGTCTCCAATGCAGTAACATGATGGAGGGGCATGGTGGAGCAAAGACACTTAGTTTACAGTTGTATACTAAGACACTTAGTTCATAGTTGTATACTGTCTGTATTAGTTTAGGTTTTCTAATGGAAAAGATCAGAAAATATATGTATAATTACATGGGGTAGACTTGGAAGACCGAAGGTGGAAGAATCCATGATGACCATCTCTATGCTAAAGAGACACAGGATGTAGGAATTGCCCATTCAGAGAAAGATGGAATCTGTAAACAAGAGTGATCAATGATGCACGATTTGCTAAAGATGGGAGATAGTGGTGCCATCTGCATTGGAAGACTGAAGACACTGGAAACCTGTGTTAAAGAGCAATGGCAAAGACTGGAGGTCTTCCAAAGTGGACATATTTTATTCTTTTCTTTTCATTTTGTCTAAGAAAGAAGTCTATTTGTTGCCACCTACATCTGGAGTAGGTCCTGCCACCTCTGTTTGCTGGTCTATACATCAATCATGAGCAGACACACCCAGAACTATGCTTCACTGATATCCTAGGTGGGTTACTCAAGTCAAGTGGAAACATCATGATTAGTAATTAATGGCCACAGTGATTGTTTCAAGAAATAGAGTTCCTAGAATGAAACTTATCCATCAGATCCCATTCTATGTCCCCTAATGGGCACAGAAAAATCAAGTTTAGAGAAGTAAAGAGTGTGATTATGGCTTCCATAGCAACATGTATAAACACAAACACTCCAGTATAGGCAGGTATTTAGAGGGGTTAACTAACATTGAAGACGGAAACCAAACAGAAAAGCAAAAATAAATGTGAGGAACTTCCACACAAGCAGAATAAGACAATATTAAAGCATTTAAAAAAGCTATAATTAATATTTTCAGGAAATAGGACACTGTATTCATCAAAAATCCAAAATGCTGGGCCAGAGATTTAACTCAGTGGTTCCCACACCTGCCTTGCAAGCGCAAGGTCCCTGATTTGATCCTGGTAACCACATACTACAATACCTGGTGTGGTGGCTCATGCTCACAAACAATCAGTACCACATAGCACATAATGCCAGGCTTGGTGGCTCAAACCTGTAATCCCTGCACTTGGGAGGCAGAGGCAGGAGGACTGCTGAATTTAAGGCTTGCCTGGGGTACATAGTGAGCTCAAGGCCAGCCTGTCTCAAAAAAAAAAAACAAAAAAAACCTAGAATGCTATTTTGGTGAAGCAGCATTTAGAGTCAGTGAGTGTGCACATAAGATTTTGATAAATATATAGAGTAGCAGAAAAGCAAAACATAGTAATAGAAAGTATGGGGGATAAACTGGTGATATCATCAAGAAACTCATATCTTAGCAAAAAGTAAAACCCAGAAAAAACCATGAAAACTGTGTCCTTTTGTTGGGTTATATGTAGGTATTTTGCCCAAGCTGTATAATGTTTTTCTTCCACTAAAACTTGTGTTTCCTGAAAAATGCCTTTAACCACTTATTCAAATAGGATTATGGAGTAGATTCTGCTCAAGCAAAACATTGCTAAATATATATACCACTACTTACATAGATATTTTTTAATGTCCTTCGAATTTATAAGATTTCTATTTCTTAAGTAAAGTAACATTTCCTTAATATACGTTCTATTAGTCAAAGTACTGTTAGGAAATAGTACAGCTTGGAAATACATTGTTGGCTTAAGTGAACAAAATCTCATTATTTCTCTTGATTTTAATATAGGTTGTTGGATTTTCTAAGACAGTTATTGTCTACCTAGCCTTTCAGGAGTTCCACCTTCCTCAAAGTAGTAATGGTGTCAGTTCAACAAGTGTTTCCCACACCAGCTATACATCTGTGGGAAGAGAGATCTTGAGAATTTAAATTAAGGTCACCAAATAAAACAGGATTTGAGTTAAATTTAGATTTCAGATTAATGAGGATTAAATGTTTTTACTGAAAGTATTTCCATGTAATATAAATATTGCATAGAAGGCTCTATTAAAATCTGTGCTGGCTTTCTAAATTAAAATTTAACTGGTGCTCTCTCTTTTTATTTGCTCAATCTGGCAATCCTGAATCAAACCTGGCTTTAGATATCTGTGTCACAGATAACATCTATTTTTGCTCACATCCCTTTGCCTAGGACTGATCTTGGATTACTAATCCAGGTCCAAATAAGGCGAGGAAATTTAGAGAAATGTGTGGTATATTTGATGAATATTTATACATGTGTTCAATGTTTTGAAGAAGACATTCCATAAAATGTAGAATCAAGGGAATTTTTGACACACCTGGCTATTCATATTTAGTGCTACAGTTGAGGAATCTAGACCGATGGAAAAATCACCTGAGTTTGTCATTTTTTACCGCTGTAATAAAATGCTTATGGAGATAGAAAGAGGAAAGGTTTCTTCTGCCTTAGAAGTCTGAAGGTTTCAGTTCATGGTTCAATGCTTTCTGCTGCTGTGCTTTTTCTTCACTCTGCAGAGAGGCTGCTCATCATGGCTGGAGTGTGTGGAGGAAGAGGCTGCTCACTAATGACACCAGGATGCACAGGAGACAGGAAGACACTCAGGTTCCAAGATGCCCTTCAAGAGCATGACCCAGGGACAGAACCTCCTCCTATTTTGCCTTGTCTCTTCCCGGCCCCACTGCTTCCAATAGCACTGTGGATTGGCGACTGAACACATGGCCCTTTGGGAGATACTTACCTGAACCATAGTCGTGCCTGTCCATTCTGCATAATGATTTAGAGGCTGACTGAGACTCCCAGATGCAGTGAGCAACACTTTGGAGTTCTTCCCATCGTACCGAACAGTCTCCCAGTTTCCTGGAGATTGGCACAAAACTCTTACAATAATCTTTAAGTCACTTAAGTGCACGAAACCTTGTTAGATTTAGTTTCCTCCAGGATTGGAAAGTCAACCCCATTGCATAGAGAACCGTATTTTAATGCAGATTCCCGAGTATATCTTGTCAGCCTAATTAGAAGCAATAAATTGGTAGCGTAAAGACACAGCATATAGAAAAATGGAGGGAAACCTTATGGTTCATATTAAAACATTCAACATTTTCCCTGTTCTTTCTGCCACATTTTTTTCTGAGTAAATCAGAGTTCCAGCTACAATGCATTAAGTGATGGCTTAATCAGCAGTTAGAGACGGTCTGAAGCTTGCTTCAGCGAGTGAGGAGCTGGCACTAAAGGCATTTAAGCATCTTCCAGCCATTTCACTCAGTTGATTGTAATGATTGTTGATTGTAATGATTTTCGAGTCATTCTATATTATAGGAAATGTCAAAATCGGTATTGTCCAGGAAGTCACACATGTGAAAAAAAAGATTGTACGGAATGTGGCAGTGGAGAAGAGGCCACGAGCTGTGGCCAGTTGCTCGTCTAATAGCTGCCTTTTTTCTTGGTTAGATTGAAGTGGCTCTTCATCGCGGCCATCCACTCCCTACTGCTCTTGCCTGTCCCCCTCTCTTCCCCACATCATCACTTCATATTGATTATTCGACTGCAGGGTTTTATTTGTGAAGCGCTTTGTCACTTGTCCTAGCAGAAAGGTCGCCACTGGAAACGCCACCAAAGCAGAACGTCCCCTTCCTGGTATGTAAATTGGCCTTCACTGATCCTGCGCAAGGCAGAGGCCTTCGGGACATTCCCAAAGGGAACGCTGCCCAAGTACCCTGTCTGTCTCCTGACGTGCGTTCCTCTAGAACAAAAGCCTTTTTACTTTTTTGAAGCGACTCTGTTGGTTTGGAAAATATGCTGGCATTATATCTCCTATTGTATGTTTGTGCGCTCTTTTTAAATATTTTCTGTTCTCCTACATCCCATTCAAACACACCCACTGTGTCACGTGGATTTTGTAACTCAGTAAAGCCTCGTTAATTCATATGATCCAAAATAGTGATGCAGGCATGCTTGCCCAGCTAGTTTTTAAAATACTTCATAGAGTTATTATTGTTTTTGATCAACGTCACCAGGTTTGGAGGTCAAGTGCTATGTGCTCTCCTTGAATTTATATACAGAATATTCAATAACACAATAAATTTAGGTGTGAACTTTACTAAGTCCTGGAACTATAAATCATTGCTGTTGCTAGAATCATGCTCTAATGTCTTCCATTTCTTCATTCCCAAAATGGACTTAACTTCTAAAAACATGCTTTTTGTCTGTAGATGATATGAAATCACCTTAGGAGTTTTGTATAGCACAACTCTAAGCACCTAGACAACTTTAATAGGAGATTAATATAAAGTTACTTTGTTTTTGACATGTACTCTTTGCAGAATGAGCGGACTTTCCTTATGGATCCAGTCCTGCTAAGATATATTTTATACTTTAGTCTGCATCAAGTACACATCAAATATACAATAATATCATAGATTGCACGATAAATGTGAACATTTTTAAAATAAATAATCTGCATTTTAAAATATATTTAATATTAAAAGGTGATTATCTCAGAGGAGCTACAAACCCACTGGCTGGTCTAGTATAAGAGTATAAGGAGTACAAAGGTATATGTGATTCAGGGAGATGGCAAAAGCGGGTCTTAAGCCTTTTTAACATCTCTTAGGAAGCTAAAGTCGTGACTGATTTGTTTGGTTCTTTTCTTTCCAACTTCTTTGGAGGTCTTAGTTCAGACACTTAATCCACTCTTATAGTAAGATCTCTTATTCTTAAATTTTCTGTTGGTTCTAGATCTATTTTCCTGGTGTATCAGCAAATGGAACTACCTGTTTCTATACCTATATCTAATCACTACTGATTTCTTTTGCTCTCATTGAGAGATTTTGTATATTACAGTAGACATCCTATCCTTTGCCCACCTGTATTTCCCCACATTTGTGTTGTTTTCTCCCACAGAGAGTTCCAAGGGTTCTCACCCATGGGGAGAAGAGCATGAGCAAGCCGATCCTTTGTCATTTTGCTGAAAGAATGGAGATGCACAAGCTCATTCTTGGACGGTAGTTGGGCTCCCTTCTGGATTTCATGTAAGTCTAGTACTAGTTCCAGATTTGATAAACCAAGCAACTATTTTCATATGCTGAGCCTTTGGGAATGCATGAATCTGAATTTTATATATAACTATCAAAAGTCTATGGAAACTATTGAATTTAGACTGGAAAACAAAGAACAGGACAGACGATCTTTTTGGAAAATGCTTTGTACTCCTTTTCAGGATCCGGGCCAGATGAAGACCTCAAGTAAAGAGCAGATCAGAAGTACAAAGCAGGCCAAGGGCAGGGCGGTGACTGCGGTCCGCTGGCATAGAGCTTGGGGTCCGCTCTCTGCTGCTTACCCACCCCGCTGCCTGAGGGAGCTCCTCCCTGTGTTTGCTTTTCCTCCCTTAGCAACTCTCTTCATCCACTCCAAATATTTTCTCTTCTTTTTCCTTTTCGTCTCTTACCAACACTTTTTTTTTTTTTTT
>PVIC010059511.1:0-10104 GCA_004025085.1 Thryonomys swinderianus | reverse complement strand
CTGTGAGTTTAGTTTTGTGCATGGTGAAAGAGATAGGTCTAGCTTTAGCTTTTGGCAGGCTAGAGCCCAGTTTTTCCAGCAACATTTGTTAAAGAGGCTGTCTTTCTTCCATTGGGGATGTTTGGCTCCTTTGTCAAAGATAAGGTGGCTTAGTGTATCTGGAGTTGTTTCTGGGTATCATCAACAGTATCAAACACTGCACAGGAAGTGACATGCTTTGGGAATTATTATTCTGATACCTTTAATCTCATAAATTAGATTTATGATCATATGCCAAAATTTAGAATCAACCAGAAATGTTTTCACAATATGCACATCCTTCAATATATAGCCTCATCACCCTTTGGGAATAATAGTACCCCAGGGAGTGGGGGGGTAAAAAAGATAGAAGGAGAGGGAGAGTTTAGAAATCGGGTTAGAAGTATATACAAAGATCACACAAACCCAAGGAAACTGACAGAGGCTAGAAAACAAAAGAAACAGAAGGGACAAATACAAAACAGTTCAGACT
Source organism: Thryonomys swinderianus (assembly GCA_004025085.1). Classification (NCBI taxonomy): domain Eukaryota; kingdom Metazoa; phylum Chordata; class Mammalia; order Rodentia; family Thryonomyidae; genus Thryonomys; species Thryonomys swinderianus. The sequence goes on along the minus strand of PVIC010059511.1, from coordinate 9,593 downwards.
AGCAACAGCAGGACCACTAGAAACTGTATTCACCCTCCTGAAATAGTACACAAGAAGGAGAGAATATGGAAGACTGAATGTATTAGCTTCTGTGAACTAATACTGACCAGAGGAGTAGAGAGGATGATGGAACAAAAGAAGAATACGGTTCCCCAGCAGCAACAGGCTAACAGGAGACTACTTTCACTCTCCTCTAAAAATAAGAGCAGTTGAGAGAAGAAAAAAATCCAAAAGGACCCTTCACAGCATGAATCTGCTGTCTCCTGTAGATAGTCCAGGCAGTCGCACACAGATCAGAGTTAACTGGTCACAGAGAGACAGCCATCATCCCTTGTCTAGGTTCTGGCTATGTCTGAGTTGAGCTCAGTGAGCTCCTGCAAGCTTGAACTCCACAAGAGTCCAGGGTCCTAATGGTGGGAATGGCTCTGCATACTCAACAATGGCTGTAGTCAACAGTTCGTCACTCTTTCCGTGTTTTTTCATGGTGGCAGACTGGGCAGGTGTGCACCAAAGGCCTCTGCCTAAGTCCTAGCACTGCTCCCTCCCTCTTTCAGTGTGCACAGACTAGTAAGTGGGTCTGTGGGGGCTCCTCTGCACATGCCGATCCCATCAGAGGTCGTGCCCCAATCATCAGTGAGGGCAGAAAAGAAGATGGAGTCTCTGCGGGCTCCTCCTCCTGCTTTGATGGCGGAGGGTTGGGGAGAGCTCAAGCCGGTCCTGCCCTAGAGGCCTGTCCACTCAGGAGCAGTACGCACTCAGCGTGGCCAGAGAAGTAGATGGAGTTTCTGTACAGGGTTCTCCTCCCATACTTGTCGTCTAAATGTTTTTATCTCTTAAGTAAAATTTTGTTTTAGGGCTGGGCAGATTGCTTTTTACAGTTTAAGAACTGCTATTTTTATTGTTTAACAAAAGCAGCTAATTGCTGAAAACAAGAATTTCTAATCTGAAAAATCAGATGCTATTGTTCCTAAACACTTTATTATTATTTCAAGTATACGGTTACATTTTTGTGATGCTGGTTCTATTATGTTTAATTTTTTAATGTATAAATGAAATAACTTGTCTTTGAAATCTGCAGTTGAAAATTTTTTTGCAAAATCTCTTTCAGCTTTTAGTGAAACATGGAGGAGATTTGTTTGCTGAGAATGAAAACAAAGATACTCCTTGTGATTGTGCTGAAAAGCAACACCACAAAGATTTGGCCCTCAATCTTGAATCTCAGATGGTGTTTTCACGGGATCCTGAGGCTGAAGAAATAGAAGCTGAATATGCTGCGCTAGATAAACGGGAGGTAAAACATTTTGTCAATTAAAGAATTACACATAATAGTTTTAGATTTTTTAAAGTTTATAAAAAATGTTTATAAAAAATATAGTAAATGTTATATTTTCTTTAAACTCAAGTCTGTATGATCATCTTTGCAAATGCTTAATATCCTATCATCTTCATCGCACTAGTTATAAAAATAGGCCCAGAAAACCTGGATGGTGGGGAGCTTTTCTCTAATATATGAATATATTTACTTACAATAATAGATATTTAAAGTCCTATCCATTCTGTGGCTCCACAGCACCATTCTTCCTATTCATTCTCTCCCTCTCTTCTAGATTGTTCTTATCAACAAACATGCTTTAGTAAATGCCATTTTAAAAGCCACGCACAAAGCAAAATAACATAAAAGCCATTGACCACTGCTTAGCAGTTCTGTCACCCTTTTGTTGCAGCCCCTTATCGCTGATCTTCCTATGAGTGAAACAGTGTAAGAATTATCTGTAAAAACCAAGTTTCTTACCTTCCCACAGTGACATTCTTCCCTTCTGCTATGGGGGAACTGCAGTTCTCATGGAGTCTGCCAGATTCACTAGGTCTTTTCTCTCCTTGTCTTAAATTCCTAGGCAACACTTTACGTAAGTGACTATGCTCTCAATGCAGTACTTCCCTTGGCTTCAAGGACAATATTCTCCTGTGGTCTCTCTGTATCAATAAACATTACTTCTGTCTACGTAGTTGCTTAAGTATAAATATGACAGGCTTTCGTGACTCATCTTCTTAACTGTAACATCTAAGCAGGGAATTCTGTTAATTTCATCTCCAAAAATATAACCTAAATCTTTTCACTCTTCCTAGTTTCCACTCCTACCCTTCAGACTGTCACTGTGCTCACTTCTCTCTCATGTAAGCTTTTATCTTGCTTTGTGTTTTTTTTAGTTTTCTAAGACAGAGTCTCACTTTGTAGTTTAGGCCAGGCCTGAACTCACTATATAGTCCAGGCTGGCCTCGAACTCAGAGCAGTCCTCCTGCCTCTGCCTCCTGAGTGGTGGGATTATAGGCCTGAGCCACCACATCTGGCATTGTGGTGTGTGGTTACCAGGGATCAAATTTGGAACCTTGGGTTTGCAAGACAGATACTGGAACCACTGAGCTAAATCCCTGGCCCCAATCCTTTCCTTTTTAAAATATATTACCTTGTTAATTCTATACTTTTTTTTTTTTCCCAGTTTTGGAAATTGAAGCCAGAGGCTTCACACTGAGTTACATCCTAAGCCCTTCCTTGAGATAGCATCTCTAAGTTCCCCGGGCAGGACTTGAACTTGCAACCCTCCTCCCTCATACTCCTAGAGTTCCGAGATTACATGATTGTGGTGCTATACCCAGCATAATTCTTTTTAAAATTATTAATATTTTTGATTGACATGAGAATTGCATACATTTAGGGAGTAAAAATGTCAGCTACATTAGTATTAGAGCCATATCTGCCTACCCAACAGTGTTTTCAGCGACTAACATACTGTTTGCACAAAGTAAATATCTAGATATTTTTAAAAGAAATTGTAACAAAATACATATTTAGACCAAAATAATCATAATTCCTTATCAGTGTTGATTCTGAAAGGAATTATAGTTATTAGTTTTTATGTGTATTAGTTTTGGATATGATTTATTCTTCCCATAAATTTCCAATGTTTAAGTTTTATATTCCCCACAATGGCCAAAAGGACTAAATTTCTTGGAATTAAAATTTGCACTTCTTTATCTTTTTATTTTCTTTAATTACGTTGTTTTATAGATATATTTACTGCATTTAAGTACACATAGAAAGGAGGATACATGTCCTAAGTGCTTTTGCTGGCCCTTTCACACGGTTATTGAATCTATGCAGGAATCTTGAATGATATAGTACTTGTCACCCAGACCCATTTAAAGGAGAAAGATAAAACAGAAAATAGTTGAATAATTTGTTTGGATCAAAGTGAACTGAACTTAATTCTTCTGACTTCAAATCCAAGCATCTTCTAATGGTGATAGTGTCTGTTTTTGGCAATCCATAATTTTGAGTCAAAAATTGTTAATATGATCACTTAAATCAGAAAACATTCTGGAATAATATTCCAGAAATGTTGAGATTAAATTGAAAGTCATTTATGACTATATGTTTTGTTTTATTCTCCAAGATGTCATCTAAATTTTAATTATCATAGAAATTTATTAAACTCAGTTGGGGAGATTAAAAAATAGAACTTTAATAGATTATTTACATAAATAATATAATAATAATAAATTTAAATTTTTAGAAGTTGCATAACTGTTCCTAATAAGGGAAAATCTATTATTCAAAGAAAGATTAATATATATAAAAGAGATAACATGGATAAATTCCTTTGCTATTTTAATTTTTTCTACTTTTACATATTTGAAGTTGATAATTAATATTGATCCTAAGAATGTAAAACATTTCCTTCCTGCTGACTTTATCTATCCCCAAACTAATTTTTTTAAAACTGTACTTTTTTTGTTGAACATGTTACAAAATGAGGTTTAGTCTAAAAGACCAAAGCCCAGTGTCGTCATTAGACTCCTTATATTTTTCTTCCTTTACTTCCGCTTTGTGCTCCTCAGCCAGAGCAGCAGCAGTGGCGGGGACAGGGCCTCCCACTGGTGTCTCACCTGTTGCCAGCACAGATCCACCACCTACCTTGCTGATGAGGCTGCCAGGGTTAACCCTGGCTAGGGCCTTTGCAAACAAGCCACACCAGAAAGGTCCCGCACTGACATTAGCCACCTTAATGCAGCCACCAATCTTGTCCTCTGTGAAGTTCACCTTGTCCTTGTCCAGGATGCAGGCAAGCTCTAAGCAGGATGCCGAAGGTGTGGGCAGCAGAGTGGTGCTAGTCACTAAGTGTAGTGAAGGCCTTATACCCACCTGGTCTCAGTTCCCTCAGAAGAGTGAAGCCCCGTGGTGGAAAAGAACCAATTAGTTTCTTCTAGCACCAGTCTGTGACAGTCGTGTATCTATTGTGGTATTTTTTTTTTGTTTTTTTGGTTTTTTTTGAGACAGGGTCCAACTTGGTAGTTCAGGCTGGCCCTGAGCTCACTATGTAGCCCAGGCAAACCTGGAACTCAGCAATCCTCCTGCCTCTGCCTCCCGAGTGCTGGGATTACAGGCGTGAGCCACCACGCCCAGCGCTGTGGTGTGTGGTATTGATAGCTGGTGGGCGTGAGTCACCGTGCCCGGCACTGTATGTGGTTACTGGGATTGAACTCAGGGCCTTGTGCTTGCAAGGCACGCACTGGAACCACTGAGCTAAATCTCCAGTCCCCCTTCTCCCTTTTTAAAATGAATTTGTTTCACCTATAGAGATGCTAGAAGCTATTATTATATGGAAAAATAAAAACACAAGTATTTCTTTTGTAATTCCTTTAGTTCATAGTCCTTGTGAAATAGGTTTTGAAAATAGCAAGCTTTTTTTTTTTTTACTTAAATCAAAGTAGTAAAGTTTGTGTGTTAGAGTGTTTCTCATTTCTTGAGTGGTCTTCTGGTAGCAGTGCCATGTACTGATAAAGAAAAGGTTCTTTTGTTTGTTCTTTTTAAAGTTCAGTTTCCTGTTTCTTTATATCAGTTCTGACTTCTCTGAAGGTTATTTTTGGTTTGTATTTCATCTGAAAATAGAAGCATTTATCTTTGCAACAGGAAAGAGAAAGGCACCTTCATTGTAACTCTCCTTACAGAGGAGAGCTAGTGGCCACTTGGGGCCGACTGGTGAGTGGAGCTGCTCACATGTCCACAGTACAGTTCTGTTGCACTTGCAGAGTGAATATGTTACATGATCCTGAAAGCAGTGGCTTCTCTTTGTCTTTCAAGAACTATTGAAAAAACTAACCTATGCATACTGCTTTTGTATTATCCCTTCGTAATATATCTAAAATAAAACACTTTCAATATATTATTTCTGAATTCCAAGGAAACCTATTTTTTTCCCATTAGTTAGTTGTGCTACTAATCTCTAGACAGCACCAATTGAGAGAATCATAATTAAACTGACTGTTTTCCCTCTACTTAGGGCAACATGAATACGATGATTAAAACATAAAATTTAGAAAATAAGTTCTGGAAATACATAGTTGCTACCATTAGGAAGATCAAAACATACTCTTTTTGTTTTTGTTTTGTTTTTTTTTTGCTTTTTGAGACAGGGTCTTGCTTTGTAGTTCAGGCTGGCCCTGAGCTCACTATGGTGCCCAGGCAAGCCGACGCAAACTCAGCAATCCTCCTGTCTCTGCCTCCCGACTGCTGGGATTACAGGCGTGAGCCACCACGTCCGGCATTGTGGTATGCAGTGTTGATTGTTGGTGGGCGTGTCTCCACGTCCAGCATTATATGTGGTAACCGGGGATCGAACTCAGGACCTTGCGCTTGCGAGGCAGACACCGGAACCACTGAGCTAACCCTCCGGCCCTCAAAACATACTGTTACTAATGAGGCAAGGAAGAAGTACTGGGAGTCCCGTGTTTGAACTTGGGATACATTTTCCAGAAATAACGTGATATGTTTTTTAGAAGCAGTATGAAATCTACTGTATAATTTCTGTAGAGGAATGACTACTACAGATTTAACCATTAAAGGATTATTGTTTTGCAACAAAAAGTGTTTCATAATTAGTTTAAATGCAAACTGTACATGATTTGGGGTTTTTCTAAGGACAAACTAGTTTTAAATTGTAGTTTTCTTTTTTATTTAATGGCACCCTTGAATGGAATAGTTTGGGTAAATTTCCCATTTGTTTCTAGTAACATTCATATCTACCTATATTTGTTGACATTCACGGCAAGATAGCCCAACAGAAACATTGGTGAAATAGGCTGTTAATGCCATGTTATAAGAAATACTTTTGTGCCGGGTGTGGCGGCTCACGCCTGTAATCCCAGCACTCGGGAGGCAGAGACAGGAGGATTGCTGAGTTCGAGGTTTGCCTGGGCTACATAGTGAGCTCAGGACCAGCCTGAACTACAAAGTGAGACCCTGTCTCAAAAAAAAAAAAAAAAAAAAAAAGAAATACTTTTAACATAGTCTGCACCATAATTTTCAAAGGTATAGCAATACAGACTATGTATATTGTTGCTTTTCCTAACATTTTTAACATTCTAAGTGATTTTTACTTTTAATTTTTTCTATAAAACATACTATTTGTAAACAGAGACAAAGGGAAAATTTAAAAATTCAATTCTGTGCTCGCTTCGGCAGCACATATACTAAAAATTCAGTTCTGTACAACTTCATACAGGATTGTCTTCCATTTTTCCCTTTACATGTTTAATATCATTGTGACATTTTTAAAGCTCTTAACACTTAGAAGCTTTTACATACTCATCATAGAAGTCATTTTGCATAATTGCTGACTATTCCAACATGGGCATTGTATAACTGCCTGACTGTATATTTGAGTTATTTACTTTTTTCACTTTTACACATAGCACCACAACTAACCATTTTATCCACATTTGCGGTTATATCTTTTTTATTTTTTTTTTTTGAGACAGGGTCTCGCTTTGTAGTTCAGCCTAGCTCTGTGCTCACTATGTAGCCCAGGCAAGCCTTGTACTCAGCAATCCTCCTATCTCTGCCTCCCGAGTGCTGGGATTACAGGCGTGAGCCACCACGCCCAGCACTGTGGTATGTGGTATTGATGGCTGGTGGGCGTGAGTCTCCACACCCAGCATTGTATGTGGTTACCAGGGATCAAACTCAGGACCTTGCGCTTGCGAGGCAGGCACTGGAAACACTGAGCTAACCCTCCAGCCCCCTGTGGTTATATCTTGGAGTAAATTCCTACATTAAAATTAATAAAAGATGAATTTTAAAGGCATATAATATGTGAGGTTGCTGCATGATATACTGTTTTTTATTTTTCTCCATAGAGTGTCTGAGGACCAACTTACTGCAAGTTTACTGGCATTATGTCTTGCCTTTTTTTGTGAACCTGGAAAATTTGCTAAATAGTTTATATTTTTAAAGATTTTTATGTTTTGTAACCTTTTTTAAACTTACTGAATATTACAATTTTTACATTGTTAACCAGTAATACACGTTTTTCTTTTAAGTAATCTTGGGAGAATGTTATGTATTTAAGTATTCAGTAGTATCTGTCATGAACATACTCATTCTTCTTATGCATACCTACTGGAAGATGTCTAAAGATCAACAAGTTAGGCTGTGAAGTCAGAGAATTTAGTGAATATTCCTAATCATACAGAATGAAGTAAGAATTGATGAAAAGGTTGCCATGATACTAAAAAAGCTAATTCTAAAATAGGTATAAATCAACTAATAAGTATTTTGGAATGTCTACTTATTCTTAACCTGTGAAGTGATTTTTAGTTCTATATGTACTACAGCAAGATGCTTACTATTTGGTAGTTCAGTGGCTAAAATGGTGCACAACAAAGACACATATATTTACACATAGTTGATTTTAAAAAAAACAGACTGAATAAAAACTCAAGAGATTTAATGGTTTGGTTTTGTTTTTTTGACATTTTATTGGTATGTTATATATACACATCACAATTACACTCCACATTGAAAATTTGAACCAATATATGACACAACTTAATTTTCATTTTCCACCTCCCCCCTACCTCTATGTACACAAGCATTGTTTCCTTTTTTTACCATCAATTTTTTTCTTTCTTCATTATTTACCCCTAAGCCCCATTACCCTTTGAATATTTACTTATGAGTATGTCCAGAAGGTATGTCCATTTGAGTATAAATGATTCAATCTCATCATTCTTTATGGCAGAGTAATATTCTGTTCCATTTTTAAAACCACATCTTTTTTATCCATTCTAGAGTTGGTGGGCATTTGGGTTGTTTCCAAGATTTAGCTCTCACAGACTGAGCTGCTGTAAACATGGGTGCACATATGTCACTGCAGTAGGAATCTTGTAATGTTTTGTTTTGTTTTTTGAGACAGGGTCTCACTTTGTAGTTCAGGCTGGCCCTCAGCTCACTATGTAGCCCAGGCAAGCCTCGAACTAAGCAGTCCTCCTTCCTCTGCCTCCCGAGTGCTGGGATTACAAGCATGAACCACCACACCTGGCAAGAATTTTATAATGATTATCATTCAGTGATATGATTATAAATTTTATTTCTAATACTTCTTTATCATCTCAGTTTTCAAAACTAAAAAGAAATGCTGTAAGGTATGCTGGCCTTACCATCATAGTATAATGGTTTGATTCCCACAATGAGGTGTGGGAGCTGCAGCTTCTCGTCTCCTTCTGGAAAGGTATCTGTGGAAGGGTACTGCGTCAAATCCACAGTTCACACCTAAGGAAGCTTTGTCAACTTCCCAACAGCCCAGCTGAAACTGGAAAATGAAATAAGTGATAATAATATGTAATATAAAAATTACATATTTTTATATCCGTAGATACTTTTGATACTTCCTAAGAGTATGATAGCTGATTTAACTTCAGTTTTTTTTTCTTTTCAAAGCCTTATGAAGGATTAAGGCCTCAAGATCTGCGTCGATTGAAAGATATGCTTATTGTAGAAACTGCGGACATGCTTCAGGCTCCTCTCTTCACTGCGGAAGCTTTACTTCGAGCTCATGGTAATGAAAGAAATGTCTTACAGATTTGATAACTAGGTATCTTTTGAATTTTTTCAGAGTTAAAAGATGGCTATTTTTGTATTTTAATGTAAGCTGAATTTTTTTTAATTATGCCTAAAGTTTTCTTGTGCACTGGTTACTGCAACAATCAGTGTCATGTATACAACACCCTTTAAGTCTGTGGAGACCCAGTGAAGAGTTTTCAGCAGAGCAGTAACATGCTTAGATTGGCGGTTTGAAAGAAAAGCATTTTGACAAGTAAAATGGCTACAAATCAAAGAAGGGAAAGTAGGAATTTCTTTTTTAAAATCAAACTACTAAATCAACTTGGAACATCATTTTACAAATGTGTCTAGTTCAAGTAAGATTGGATATTAGAATCCATAATGCTAGTCCTGATTTTAACAGTAATTTTTCAATTCTTTTTTTTTTTTTTTAATTTTTTGAAACAGGGTCTCGCTTTGTAGTTCAGGCTGGCTCTGAGGTCACTATGTAGCCTAGGCAAGCTTCAAACTCAGCAGTCCTCCTGTCTCTGCCTCCCAAGTGCTAGGATTACAGGCGTGAGCCACCACACCCAGCAACCGTAATTTTTGTTGAATTTGTTCACTTGTAAAAATTATAGGAGTTTATTTAAATAGCTAAGAATTGTGTCAGTTTTGTCAGTCATGTTAATTTTATGTAAAATCTATCCCTGAAATC
>PVIC010059510.1:0-10097 GCA_004025085.1 Thryonomys swinderianus | reverse complement strand
AAAAAAAAAAAAAAAAGCATACCAAATGGTGTGTAATTTTTGAAAGTCATGATTTTGTTCTTGCCAAATATTAGATTTTTTTTCCTGGAAAGTTTGATTGATAATATGTTTTATATTACTTGGTGCAGTTCAGCTATTCATTAGTTCATTTGAAAATCTTTTTGGACAAGCTTTTCAAAAGTGTATTTTCTACTTGCTCTGTTCACATCCTTACCATCTATTTACTGCTCAACCTTCATTCTTTTGCTTTGTGTCTATGCAGTTCTACTAAAGTTGCTTATTTTTCAAGCTCTAAGGATTCCTTAAGAATCAAGTAATGTATTATTTCAAGAATAACATAATAAAAAGCAAAAACACATGTCTTTAATTTTTCCTATTCCCAATTTCTCTTTCTGCCTGCCCCCATTTTTTTGTTTTAACAGATTCATACTTTCTGAACTGGATACATTGTCTTCAGTCTTTTGACACTGTCATAAATGTAAAATAACATTCCTAACAACAAATGAGTAGTCACCTTTTCTGCAATTCAGAGTCCAACAGGGAATTCCTTGCGGCCATGAAGATAGTGACAATATTCTCATGATTCTGGCTTGTTGGGTCTAGTTGGATACAATGTCTGCCTTTATTTTCAGTCTCCTACTTCTTCACCCACACATGTTAGTTATGTTTGTACAATGGGCTCAGTTTTTTGGGAAATGTGATTTTTGCACACTGGGGCTTTCCTGTCTGGAATGTCCTCCCTGGAACTGGGCTGGCTGAGAGGATGTTATCAGCACCTACGAACATCATGGAAGTGTGAAAGTTACCTATGGATCTTTTCCAAGTTGCTTCTCCAAGGCTCTACATAGTCAGGTACAGCACATTTTTATTGTAGAAGAGATGTAAGGTTTTTCCTTGCTGTTTTGTAGCAAAGTTTTTCCTTTACTTATTTCTATACTCAAATACTGTTATCTGTCTTGAATGACTCTTAGTTGCACATTGTATTTGTTCTGTCATAGTTTTGCAAAGCAATTTATAAATATGCTTTGAATACATGTATGTGGTACATCATTCACTGAAGAACAGTTTTTAACTAAGTAATTTATGCCCTCCCTGAGATGATTTATATATTCACTTCGGATATCCCTCAGGATCATTTCTGGGGGTGAAAAATTTCAGAGGTTCATAAAAGTAAAGAGAGTAATAGGATTTCTATTGCAACCACATTTTCCAAATCTTAAAGTTTTTTGAAAATTGATTAGGAGCAATTTAAAAGGAGAACATGAAAAATACATTATGTTCCTTTCTGTGACTTCTGGTTATTCCTCCTGTGTTCTTTCCAGTTGTAGCATCCTTCATACCTTAACAGTAATTCCTAATTACCATGCTTCCTTTTATACTTGTCACAGAATTATGGTGTTTGCTTAGGAAGAAATTCATACAGAAGATACAGTTTCATTTGAATATTATACTATTGGTCTTTCCAAAGACAGATGTTAGGGTGACAAGTGAATATTTGGAGCCAATTCAGCATGGATATTTAGTTAGAACTGTTTTCTGCTCAGAATGCAGTTTTAGTTTCCTCTGGATCCATGCTTTCTTCAACTACATGTTTCTTTGTTCAACTTTCCTACTTCAGTGGGGTCCTACGGCCTAAACATTCAACTTGCCTTCTTTTTTTTTTTTTTTTTTTTTTGAGACAGGGTCTTGCTTTGTAGTTCGGGTTGGCCCTGAGCTCACTATGTAGCCCAGGCAAGCCTCGAACTCAGCTATCCTCTTGTCTCTGCCTCCCGAGTGCTGGGATTACAGGCGTGATCCACCACGCCTGGCTCAACTTGCCTTTCTTAATGAAAATCTGGGGCTCCACCTTCACAAATGACAAGTGTCTCTTCCTTATGAGTGGTGACAGCTATGCATGACCATTTTTAATGTTGACAAATATTTCCGGGAAAGGTAGATGCTATATAAAAACAGTAATAAGAAATGATTTGTTTATTCCAATACATAGCACCTAATACATGAATTACCATGTATTAATACTTGTAATGTGACATTGATCAGAAATGACATAGCCTCTCCTGTGTAAGGAGATGGAATTCTGGTTGGAAGATAGACCGAATGCAAAACAAAAGAAGAAAAAGTCAATGAATGTATTAAAATAAAGGCAGATTCTAAAAATACTTGTAGAACAAACTGTCAGAGATGAATTGAGATAAGGGTACTTATATTAGATACAGGAAAGAGTAAACCTCTGCTCTGGGGAGAGAACATTTAAATTAAGACTTAAACAATTAACCAAGTGGCATAGTGGCAGAGGGAAGACAACAGCCCATGTAAAAAGGCTCTGAGTCAGGGCTGCACTTGGTAAACCATTAAGCGCGATAAGGTTTTTAAGAGGTGACTCATGATTTCTAATGTACAAGCTAAAATTGCCTCCAATTACATGTTCTGGTTTATTTTTTTAACTCTGTATGAGGATATATGTGTTCAGTGAATCAGAATATTTTCTGGAAACATTCAAAGCATACTTCCCACTCTTTTTCAAATTAACATGAAGAAATACTACACAACCAAAGACACTATGGGCTGTCTTTGATAGATCCATGACTCATGAACTACTTATAGCCTCTATTCATGTAATCTCTTCTCTTTTCTTCTACCTTCTGCTCCCTTCTTCTCTGCTTCCTCATGAAAAGTCAAATCAAGATGAAAGATCACGTTTTGAAACAAAGCCTGGAAATTTGTCCTAGAGCTATCAAACACTCGCTAATGTCATAGTAAAATATTTCCCTAATCCTTGTAGGTGGATGACAGCGCTGTGCATCCATCCAGACTGAAATCTTCAAAACCTTAGCAACGCCTCCTCTCCCAGGCTCAGATAGGGATTGGCTATCCATGGACCACGGTGGCCTTCTTAGTTCTGTGTTTTTCTGAGCGTCATGGCTGGAGCTCCCTTCCAGGGCCAGTGTGCTGGTGTACGTATTCATGAAGTCACAGCACCAAGACAGCACTTCTCATCCTTAAGCAATTATGTGTGTCTACATCAGGCCTCCTAGGTGTTAATCTTGCTGCCATGATCTTTGAGGCTAAGCTTGCTTTTCTCTTTGCAGTTCCTAGCTGACAATTCCCCGTGGCTGCTCATGTTCTACTTGCTATTCAGCATACAGTGGACTTTGTTCATATTCTTAGCATCATTAACTTTGGTAATTTTCCATAACTTTGCTACTCAGACTAACAAGAATAATTTCACTTTCTTACTTTCAGAGTGAGAACTACCTTAATATTTTAAGTTGTCCTTTTGGAATATTTCAAATCAATATCTGCAATGACTGAAAATTTTGTTTATTAAATAAACGTGACAGCATGATTGAGTTGGTATAAATAAGGGAGGAAAATTAGTCTAATTTTATGTTTTTATTTGTTCTACTAGCTAGAATTCAAGGCTAGAATCAGTAACTTAGACCAAAGTAAAAATACAGATCCTTAGTTCAAAAACAAAATGGAGAATTTGAAGAGCACGGAAGCAGAATATCGAACTGAGCGGTGGAATCTTCTGAGCATGCGTCCTATGGGACTGTGGAGGTGGCATGGTCAGGAGCCCCTCTCGCTGCAGAGGTTTGGAATCTGTGGCATCTAAGAGAAAGGAACAAACATGCAAACAAGTAATTTTTTTTTACAAAGTAACTTTGTAATATAAAATAGCATATAAAATAAAGTTTAATAAAATACTTACTTGGTTCTCTATACAATGCATTTGGCCTAAGATATTCTAGTGAATAGAAATGTGTAATTAAAAAGAAGTTACTTGTGCCAGGCGTGGTGGTTCATGCCTGTCATCCCAGCCTTCGGGAGGCAGAGGCAGGAGGATTGCTGAGTTTGAGGCTTGCCTGGGCTACATAATGAGCTCAGGGCCAGGCTGAACTATACAGCGAGACCCTGTCTCAAAATAAAAAAAAAAAAAAAGAAAGAAAAGAAAAGAAACAAAAAGTAGCTACTTGAAGTTTCAGTTTTATTGTTGACCATGGTGCATTGGTTTAGCCCGAGGACTGGAAGCCAGATTACTGAAGATGAGGAACCTGGCTCCATCTGCTTTAGAGGTAGTGTGTGGCCCTGAGCACGCTGACAGGTATAGGGTTGACAAAGAATCTATTATGTAGGCTTTTGGGGAAAATTTCTACCCTTAAAGTCCTTTAAACAGTATCTGTTATGCAGTAAGTAACATTTTTTAACAAGTTATTTTTATATTTTAATTTTTATTTAAGTATTTCCAATGTCCTAGACACAGTTTATTCTCTTTGATATTTGTAAATTCAAGTATAACATGAAAAATATTTCCTAAACATTATTTGTGGGGAATTTAAAATTTGATAGCAGGTGAGATATTCATCTCATCATAATATATACAAATGCATATATCTATCTAGATATCTAGATATATATATATATATATTACATTTTTTTGATGTTTTTCCTCATTGCAAATTTGACTCCATTTTAAATGAAAAATTTAAATTATCTGCTTAATAAGACAATAGAGTTAATCCTCTTACTAAGTTACCATATTTTGGAATCCAATTCATATCAATGTTAGTATTTCCAACTTTCTTAAATATATGTGTAAGCAAGCCTGTTTTGAAATACTCTATGGTGATTAATGGAAGTTATTGCTTTCATTGTTATGTTACTAAATAATAAAAGATTTTATATTAATATGTAATATTTTGTAATGATTAAAATTTTTTTGTACCTTTTGTAAAAGATATTGTTTTACAGACTATAAATCCTGACATCTATGTCATCATGAAGGGCATCTAAAATGTTTAAATGTTATATTTAGAACTGTATCAAGCAATATAGTTTGTCAATACTTCTGATACATTTATCTGACTATTTTACTTAAGATGGTTCATTTTGGACAATATATTATTAAAAAATAAAGCTGTAATCAGATAGATTTTTCAAATAAGAGTGTGAGAGTACTTTTAAGTAAACCTTTTTCTTGGTTGTAAAAGTTGTGCTATAGAAAAAAAGCAATACTAATAAATTTATCACCTAGTATCCTAACCATATCGTGAACTCCACTCCTTTCTCATGGCTTTTGCAATATAAAATTGATATGTGATCTCTTCTTCCTCTGTTAGACAGCATCACTGAGGTCTTCACTAACATCTATGTGACCAGCTTTGGCCCGGTCTCAGATACAGACATGGTGAGTTGTTTATTATGGAACTTTTTCTTCATAATAGGAAATGGTGGTCATTTATAAGAAGTATTTTTATCATTATACAACTATAAATCTGTTTTGTGTCTTGCATATTCCATGGAAGCACACGCAAAATTAAGGAAGCTAATCTGTTCCCTGTAGTACAATACCAGTGTGAGCTTCAGATTTACCCTTTATTTCCATTTTTTTGTCTACCTGGCAACAGTGTGGTAAAGAATTAAAATTTCAGGGCCAGAGATTTAGCTCAGTGGTTCTGGCACCTGCCTTGCAAGTGGAAGGTCCCAAGTTCAATCCCCAGTAACCACATACCACAATACTGAGCATGGTGACTCATGCGCACCAGCAATCAGTACCGCACACCACAGTGCCAGGCATGGTGACTCACTGCTGTAATCCCAGCACTCAGGAGGCAGAGGCAGGAGGATTGCCGAGTTTGAGGCTTGCCTGAGCTACATAGTGAGCTCAGGGCCAGCCTGAACTACAAAGGGAGACCCTGTCTCAAAAAAAATAAAATAAAATTTCAGGAACAGTGTTCATATTACTGAGAACAGTTTTCTCATAGTAAAACACCTGCTTGGACTTCCATAAGTTGATAATGGTTTCAGATATGGTTTCGTAGACAAGTGCTTCTCACAGTATGACTGTGGTTGTGCACAGCATAGTTCTGATTGGGCCTGAGCAAGCTGAGGGCCTCGCTGGGCCTTCTGTGGCCAGAGTAGGTACGTGGAGAGCAGTCTAAGGGGATTTGTACTGCTGTTGTTCTTGAATCTATAGAGTTGCTGTTTGATTATTTTTCTTTAAAATGAGACAGGTAGAAGAGAACACTTTATTTGATGTGGTATAAACTTGTAGTCTAGGATCACCAAAGAAAAATTCTTGATTATTTATTGAAAGTTTGACCATCAGTCCTCTACATCTACTGTTACCTAGAGTGCTCTGAATAGAAATTTTTGTTGGGAATGTTGTGTGCATGAATTTCTTGTCAGTTTGTCAAGTCCTTCACATGACCCTTTCCTGCCTCTGTCTTCCTCTTGTATCCATGTCTCTGTCCTTGGGCACCTTACCTCCCTGGACAATTTGGCCTCATAAACTCATACATCCTTCAGGCCTCCTCTACTCTGAGGATCAGTGTCTTTTTAGACGTCCTCAGGGTTCATATCAGTCATTCTCCAACACACATGTCCCCTCCCCCCAGGTTTTCTCTGCTAACCCAAGGGACAAATGGACAGGTTTGGACATTTTCCTCTGGGATAAACAAAAGAAAGATTTTTTTCCTTTTGTTGGAAGCAATCATAAATATTATTAGTTGCTTTTTTTCATAAACTCCCTTTCTTTTCAAATGCAGAAATGTCCCATTTTAGTAAAAATACCTGCTTTTTTTCCCATCAGAACCACTGTGACCTCACAGTTATTTTTTGATATTGACCTGAGTAGATGAAAATGTGAGAAAATTTGAGGTGAAGAAGTTATCTCTGAGCTACATGTGAAAGCCACAGATAGATTTTACAGACCCCATCATGGGTGGAAAAAAACTAAGTTGCAGAAGGATTATGTGGTGTGGCTCTGTGTACATTCTGTACCTACTGCAAAACAAAACAAAACAAACAAAACAAAACAGCAACAATAATTACTGAGTAAAGAGGTCCAGGAATGGGATGGAGCAAGGGGAATCATGCACTTCTACACCGCCTGGCTTTTTCGTAAAAATAATCTGAAGCCAATAGAGCAGAATGATGTTTGTTGAATTTTGGTCACAAAGGCTGATCGTATTCACCTCTGTGCTTCTCTGTGTGTTTGAAGTATTTCCTAATAAAGACTGTATTTAAAAAAGAAGTTATCCTCTTCTTTCGAGTTGTGGTTGATACAAAACATTGTCACGTTTTTATAGCTTCTTTTCAAACTTAGAATGTGAAGGTTTAAAGCTCCTCCATACCCAGGATAGTAGGAACAATTCTGAAACAAAGGAAGAAAAAAATCTTGTTTACCAAAGCCTTTCCCATTTGCTTTAGCTTACATTTTGGAACTTTTTCTTTTTCTTTTATTCATGAGAATCCCACATGCTAGTCAAGTATTCTTCTGCTGAGTTATTCTACCAGTTCTTCATCTAAAATGTCAATCTGTTTATTTCATTTATGACTGTGTCCTCAGGGTACATCCATTTGACTATAAATGGCAGAGGTGTAAATACCATATCATTTCTTTGGTATGAGAAACTGAAGGTGTAAATGAGTTCTAAAATGTGTGACAGGTATTATGAAATAGAAAGAAAAGGGAAAAGGCAGAGTAGCGGGTAAGTAAAGAATGGAAAGAAAAAAATCTGATGGTAAAAAAGGAACCAAAGCTTGGGTACAGAAGGGGTCAGGTTGTAGGGGGACAGGGGAATGGGAAAAATGAGAATCAAGATGTGCAATGTACTGGTACAAATTTTCAATGTTGAATGCGATCATAATGTATATATAAAATTTACCAATAAAATCAGTTAAAAATAAAATGTTAATCTGCTTTTTTCTATAGAGTAGTTTAAGTTGGCAGGTCTTTGCAATGATGGCAAAGACATACTTAGCAATTTTGTATAGTCCAATGTTTTTCATAGGTTGTGAAAATAATCTTTTATTAGTAAATTATCTTTTTATTTGTCTTTCATTTTAGTAACTGCTCCCAAATAGAAAAGTACAGTGATCACAAATCCCAAAGTTATCAGTAGAATTATGTGGACAGTCAGAATTTTATCAAGCACTACACTGAAAAATTAACAGACTATTATATAAACAACGTTGCTTATATGATTACTTTTGGTGTCTTGTTACCAGCCAAACCACAAGGGCAGTTCTACATGTTGTCAAAATAACAATGTTTACAATACTGATGATGTTTCTGTATGCATCCATACTATAGATATTAGTAGTAACAATTATTGAATGGAAATTTTTGATTTTTTAGGACAATGAATACTTTCACCCAAAAATACCAAAAATTGAAAAGAGATGTTTTGTATGTGAGAATTATAGAAAAAGTCAAGCCACTTATTTTTTTTGGCAAAATGTATTAAGACTTTTTGTTCCAACAGGAATAATGTATTTGAAAGTTCTCTACTGTCTTTGTTGTGACCAGTCCTTGGAGACAGGGTGGATTTGGAAAGGCAATCCACTGATCACTGGTATACATATGACATAGAGAAGATTTAAAAGGAAGACCAGGAAATAACTTGATCAATGAAATACTCTGTTTGATATTTTCCAATAATAGAGAAGAAAGTGGAGCTGGTAAATATTAGTGCTGCATAAACTACATACATATAACAGACACGAACACATAATTACATTTGAAGTCTAACAGGGAAAAAGAAGCTCAATTAAACAATAATCATTATATTGGTAGAAATGATTTGATCTTCATAATGACCAAAATACATACTTTTAATATTGCTTTTGCTGGAAGGTAAGATAAATAATGAGGAAAAATTGTTTTCTTGTTTAGTACATACTCTTTTCTATGACACTGTAAATGGAGATCTGAAAAGGGTGAGAAGGCAAACAGATCAGAAACAATGTTTTACAGAAAAAAATGTAAATAATGCATTTAATTAAGCTTTGAATAGCCTAGTTGATAGACTCATATTTCCTTGCAGTGTGCACATTCAACAGCAAATTCTAAACTCCTAACTTCTCTTGTTCAAGTCAGTGATGTGGATTTGTTGTGACATTAGCCTGGGAGAAAAGAGCAGACTAGCAAAAAGCATTACGAACCAAAAGAACAAACACGTGCCCACACACACGCGTGTACACGTGCACACACACACACACACGCAGGCATAGCCCCTCCTCCTAGCACACTAATGTTCACAACCATCTTACAGTCATTAGCCTGTGTAGCTGTCCAAAGCAAGTTGCAGATCTAAATTATAATTAAAGATTCTAATTACAGTGTCACAACTGAGTCACAGAAATTTTTATTTCAACACTGAAAAATTCATGAGTAAGATGGTCATTAAACTTTGGAATGTAGGAGTAGCTGACAATTGACAAAGTTTACAGTAGGAATGTGCATCACACTCGAGCCTCTGCATTATTTTCATTTTCTTCTGTTTCTAGGTAGGGTGTCTTTTCCTTTATTAGAAATTTTTACCATGCACTCCCGTTCTTCAGATGTAAGTTCAGCTACCAAATTATTGCACTTCCTTCCCATTGGTTGCTTCTGATCATTGTTAGGGTTTAGATTAGACCAATGGAATCTCTGAAGTAATACTGAGATTTCAGCACTTAGATTGGCCTGTTAAGAGCTAGGCAGTCAGGTAAATGTGACGTTGGTCTATCGATTATATTGATCCCCTTTGTTAATATTTTTCTTCCTCTATGCAAACATAGAGAGTATTATCATTTGGAATCCTCAAAAGCCACTGAGTATTGTTAGTTCAGTATTTTGTTCTCATCATGAGGGTTAGGGAGTATTTAGATCTCAATATCTGGTTGGAAGTGTATGCAGGCTTACCTATTCTCCTTTATCAGAGATTGTCTTTTGCATATGTGGATAACTAAGCAAAGGTGCTACAACAATGTCAAGGACTGTGCATCAGAAGTACAGTAATAATATTTACCCACTTTAGAGCTAGCATGTTGAAGTTGGCTACTGAATGGTTATTGATACTTTGTAGGTTGGGAGTTAAGCTCAGGGGGCATTCAGTCATTCGGTGAATATTTTCCAGTCCCTGCCTAGAAGCTGTAGTTTATTTCTCACTATGTGGTGTATTCACATCTGCTTTGAGATAACTCGGATATGTAGTGAACTCACTGAGCCCCTCCTAACATCTATAGACTCAGGGGTGCTAATTGGAGTCTTGAAAGTCTGCGTTAATAGCTTAAGTAACTGAGGCAAAACATGATACTATTGATGAAAG
>PVIC010059509.1:0-10099 GCA_004025085.1 Thryonomys swinderianus | reverse complement strand
CTGGGTGTGGTGACTCATGCCCACCAGCAATCAATACCACATACCACAGTGCCAGGTGTGGTGGCTCACGCCTGTCATCCCAGCACTTGGAAGGCAGAGGCAGGAGGATGGCTGAGTTCCAGGCTTGCCTCAGCTACCTAGTGAGCTCAGGGCCAGCCTGAACTACAAAGCAAAACCCTGTCTTAAAAAAAAAAAAAAAAAAAAAAAGAGGAGAGGTTTATTGTAGCTTACAGCTTGTAGACGTTTCTTCTGCTCATAGTTGGCTGGCTCCAAGGCAGGATGGCCCAGTAAAGAAACATAACAGAGAAGAAAAAAAGGTCATGGCATGGAAGGTAGAAGATAAGATACAGCAACACTACAACAAGCAGCAAGTCATGAAGCATCAAGCAACAACAGTAGCCATCTTTCTCTCCTTTATATTCTATCCAGGCTGCATGCCTTGAGGGTTGGTAGCACTCACACTCAGGATGGCCTTCCCATATGTGCCTTGAACCCCACCAAACCAATCAGTGGATTAATTTAATAATCACACACCCTTGATCCAAGCATTGCATATTTAATCCCAGCATCACACACTGTAGATCCAGCCACCTCTGAAAAATCCCCACCTATGACCACATGAAGCTTTAGGAGTACTTCTAGACAAAATCATAATAATTATTATATGGAATTATATCTCCATAAAATTGATTAAAAGTACCTTGCCTGAGTTAATTTAATAAAAAGTAATAACTGGGATTTAAAATTTCCCTCAAAATCCTTTTCTTCAATGGCTCTATTTATATATAAGATTAAATTTATATGACTAAGGACAGCATTTAAAGCTTTCTACTGTATGGTCCCAAGATACATTCAGCATGACTCCTAATCTTGTTCCTTTGTTCACTGGTAAAGCTGTAGATCCCTTTTTAGAATATCCTTTTTAAATGTATAAAATAAAGCACGTAAGAAGGAATAAAATGAAAGCTAATGAAATGGAAATGTATCAAAATATTTTAAAGCTCTGAGCCATGATGATATAGGTAGTTCTTTATTAACACATTAAATAATAAAATTTAACAAAAGTTTAATAACAATTTCAAAGTAGAGATAAGCCTGAGTGGTAGTTTAAGATACCTGTAACAATACTGATGTTCAATTAAGTATCTGTGGTTTTTGTTGGTGACAAAGTCACAATGCCAATGCTATTATAGTTATGTCTTCCCATTCAAAGTAGAAGGAATACCAAATTCTAGTCAGAGATTAATGAAAATAAAGGTCTACCTCCCCATTCAGTGCATTCCTACCATGAGGACTTTCCCATCCCTACTTTTATTTCATATTAGGAATGCTTGCCTATTCTGCTGAGTGATATATTTTTTTTTCTTATTTTAAGCCTTGGTAAGCACAAGACACTCTCCACTTTAGTGTAGATGTCACCTGTTTTAAAACCTTGACAAACAGCAGATAACATGAGTGTGTAGAAGGCAGACAGTGGAGGGAGGTGAGGAAAAAGGAATCCATGTCCACCATCAAGGAATTCAAGTACAGCATTTCTTTAAAACAAACAAACAATGATATACTAGCCAAATAAAGATTAGCCCAGAGCTGGCCAGTGTGCAACTTTTATTTAATCAACTGGATGAACTGCCAGTTCTTTCCTATACCCCACCTCACATCTCCATCAAGTGTCCTTTCTTCAGAAAGTCCTTCCCTCTAACCTGTTTGAATCAAAGCACAGTCAGCTCAGAGGCTGGCATTTCTTGCTTCCCTTAGCTGGAAGCCGTCTGGCCCATTTCTGTGGACCCAGAGAACATGGTTCAAATCTCTCTCTGTTTTATTTGTTTGTTTGTTTGTTTGTTTGTTTTATGAGACAGGATTTTGCTTTGTAGTTCAGGCTGACCTTGAAGTCACTATGTAGCCCAGGCAAGCCTCAAACTCAGCAGTCCTCCTGCCCCTCCCTCCTGAGTGCTGGGATTACAAGTGTGAGCTACCACGCCTGGCACTGTGGTATGTGGTACTGATTGCTAGTGGGCGTGAGTCACCATGCCCAGCATTGTTGTATGTGGTTATCAGGATCAAACTCAGGACCTTGCGCTTGCGAGGCAGGCACCGGAACCACTGAGCTAAATCTCTGGCTCTGTTTTATTTATTTTTAAATAGTGCACATTTTGCCCTGTATTTGTTGATGTATATATCTTTCACTTTTTCTACTTGACCTTGAGCTCCTCAAGGGCTAGATAGTTACTATGCTTCTCTGACTCTCCCTTCATCCCTGTGTTTGTTTGTATATAGTGTTATACAGATGCAGCAAGGTTGGTATGACCATATTGGGCCAATCCCTGCTTCTCTGCCTCTTGGTTGGATGCCTTCCTTTGCCATGATAGAAATAAAATCCTAATATAAATTTTATTTCATTGAAGGGTTCACACTGGAGCCACAAAGTACTGTCCCAGTCAAAATGTAGCCAATGTTCTATAGTCTTCCTCAAGGACTGGACTTTCATTCATTCATTCACATATTTCCTCATCTCTTAAAAGTCAGCTGAGAGTTTAAACATGAAACACTGGGTTAGAACTGGTGGCACATGCAAGCAGTAATACGTGCTTATGAAATGTTTTCTTAGTTATTCAGAGACAAGGAAAGTAATATCTCTTCATGAGGGGTATTCTTTACCCATAGCATGCTGTGGAGGTGCCCAAGTGACATTCTGTTAACATGGTCAGTCAGTAATGGCCAGGGTTCCACTGAATAACCACAACTATGAACTCCATAATTGCCTTGTGGTTACATTTTTTTTTTTTTTGAGACAGGGTCTCGCTTTGTAGTTCAGGTTGGCTCTGAGCTCACTATGTAGCCCAGGCAAGCCTGGAACTCAGCAATCCTCCTGTCTCTGCCTCCCAAGTGCTGGGATTACAGGCGTGAGCCACCATGCCCGGCACTGTGGAATGTGGTATTGATTGCTGGTGGGCATGAGTCTCCATGCCCAACATTGTATGTGGTTACCGGGGATCGAACTCAGGACCTTGCGCTTGTGAGGCAGGTGCCGGAACCACTGAGCTAACCCTCCAGCCCCTGCCTTGTGGTTACATTTAATGACTTTAAAAGCAAGACAATCTTAGTTTGTATACTGCCTTAAAATTTTCTGGCAATTTAGGCTTGCATAAATTACTGAAATTCTCTGAGTTTCAGTGTTGTTACCTGTAAACCATAGTATCATCTGTATTATTTGGTAATTCATTGAATTAAGACATGCCATAGTGTAACCCAAAGGGCCCAGGGCAGGTGTGGGGAGTGCTGTGGACTGTTAAAAGGTGGAGCCTAGTGAGAGGTTCTTAGGTAATTGGGAAGGTGGTGCCTGTAATGGAGATTGTGGAATGCCACTGAGTAGTCGTGCTTCCTGGCTAAGGACATGATCACTTGCCCCAACATATTCTTCTACATGATGTGCTCCCTTATAGAAGGTCCACAATGAAGGACCCAGCCACATTTTGGACTTGAAGCTCCAGAACTGTGAGCCAGTATGAACCTCTTTTCTTCATCAGGGACCTGTGTCAGGCATCCCATTGTAATAGTGTGATGATAACTAATGCAATACATGAGCACCACTTAGAGAAGTACCTGGTACATACGTGACAAGTACTCTATGGGTGCCAAAAGTGTGAACTAAACAACATACCTCCCAAATGCCTATTTCTCATTAAGTACCTGCTTTGTGCCAAGCAGTGGATTAGGTATTAGAACTATAAGATTAAATAAAACATAGTCCTTTCATGCAGGACTTCATAACACAATGCAGTAGATTCCAATGAGCAGAAATTCCTTGTGAAGAATTTTTCTAAGACTCTATTTGTTCATTTGACTGAATAAAAAATCTGTCTCAGATGTACATTTTATTTTTTAAAAATACTCATAATGGTCAGGCGTGGTGGCTCACACCTGTAATCCCAGCACTTGGGAGGCACAGGCAGGAGGATTGCTGTGAGTTTGAGGCTAGCCTGGGCAACATAATGAGTGGACTACATGGTGAGTTCAGGGCCAGCCTGAACTACAGAGTGACATCTTGTCTCAAAAAACTAAAAAGACAAAGCAAAACAAAACAAAAATTTTTAACATAATATACTTTGGATTAATAACTGTCCAACATTGAAATGACCTTTATTTTGTATTTTTTGTCAACCAATTCTAAAGGACAAAGTATGATCATTAGTTCCTTATGGTAAAATTTCCTAGTTCTACTGTCTCAGTAAATAGAACCATCTGACAGAAACCCAAATGACATCTCTGCTCAGGTAAGGAGGAAATTCTGGCCCTGAAGAGGGGCCCTTAGGGTTCAGACTGGCACACAGGGAATATTTGATCAAAGAGTTTCCAGGCACTCCCACCAAACAGGTGATACTGTTTTAGTGTTGCTGTTTAGGTGATACTATTAGTGTTGCTGTATCATAGTAGGTAATTTATAAAGAAATAAACTTCTCACAGTTCTAGAGGCTGAGAAATATTAAGGTGCTGATACTAGTGGAGGGCTTTGTACTTCATTCCATGGCAAAAGGGCAAGAGAATTTGAGACCCATAGAGAGGGAAGGGACCAACATCACCCTATTTATCAGGAACCTATCTCTCAATAATCCACTCCTGTAATAACAGCATCATCCCATTTATGAGGTCAGAGTCTTAATGATCTAATTCTTTAATGTCCTACCTCTTAGCACTGCTGTTGATCTGGAGATGTAGCTCAGTGGTAGAAGGCTTGCCTACCATCTGCATGGTTCTGGGTTCAAACCCTTATATCGAAGTAGAAGAAGGAGGAGGTCGAGGAGGAAGAGATGGAGGAGGAAGAAGAAGAGCTTCCCCCCTATGCTGTTTAACAGCAAGAGCAATTCTGAGGAACAAAGACCAGGCTGGAGGCATCACAATCCCTGACTTGAACTTATACTACAAAGCTACTGTGATAAAAACAGCCTGGTACTAGCAAAAACAGTAAACAAACAAGCAAAACCCAAAGCAGGCCCAAGGATCAGTGGAATAGATTAGGAGATGTAGAAACAACTTCAAACATACTTAACCAGCTTATCTTTAACAAAGGAGCCAAACATCTTAATTAGAAGAAAGATAGCCTCTTTAATAAATGGTTCTGAAATAACTGGCTTTCCACATGCCAAAGATAAAAACTAAACTCATATCTTTCACTATGCACTACACTAAAAAAAGGACCAAAGATCTAAATATTGTAACAGAAACCCTACATCTGATCGAAGAGAGAATAGTTAGGACTCTTGAGGACATAGGTGTAGGGAAAGACTTCATAACAAAACCGCAATTGCACAGGAAATAGTCATCTTATTATAAAGCATTTGCACAGTGAAAGAAACCACTAACAGAGTGGAGAGACAGCCCACAGTATGGAAAAAAGATTTAGCCAACTGTTCTTCAGACAAATAACTAGCATCTGGAATATATAAAGGACTCAAAAAATCAGACCCTCAAATTTAAAGACTTAATCCAAAATTGGCTTCTGAAATGGATAGATGTTTCTCAAATGAAGAAGTGGCAAATAAATATATGAAAAACTGTTCAACATCTCTAGCCATATAAGAAATGTAAATTAAGACAACTCTGAGATTCTGATGCACTCCAGAAAGAATGACAATGTTTTATCAGGAAAACAACCAATTACAAATGCTGGAGGGGCTACGGGGAAAAGGGAACAATTCTGCCCTGTTGGTGGGAATGTAAACTGGTGCAACTATTATGGAAGTCAGTGTAGATATTCCTCAAAAAACTACAATTAGAGGTTCCATTAAACACAGGTATTACTCTTCTGGGTGTCTTCCTGAAAGAATTAAACTGCATCAGGCTTTCAGTCTTCCTGCTGCCACCCTGATCACACCAGTGGTCAGTGAAGACAGACTGGGTAAGTCAGGCATGGTGGAAGTAGGACAGTGAGTCTCAGCAAGAAGGGAGCTGGGTGTCACTGACCAGCAATTGGGCCTATAACTCTTCTATGACCAGGGCAAGACCAGAAGGCCTTGGAATCTCCATTTCTTTGTGAGCCAAACTGGACACAACTGTTACGTGGAGAAGAACCTCCAAACACACCACCTGCTTCTCTGTGGACACTGAATGAGTGCAGCTGCAGTACTGGAACCTATACAGAAGTCTTTAGTTAGTTCTTCCACCCACTTTACCATGTCAAAGAAAACACTCACTAGAAGAGTGAGGGAATCCTGTTGAGTACACCCATTGGTGAGTTGGTGGAGTCAGATCCCCCTGCAAGAGCCTGGATTCTTTTTTTTTTTTTTTTGCGGTACCGGGGATTGAACTCGGGCCCTTGTGCATCCAAGGTTGGTGCAGTACCACTTGAGCTAAATCCCCAGCCCTGAGCCTGGATTCTTGCAGAGTTCAAACCTGTACAGGCTCATTGAGCTCATCGCAGGCCTTATAATCAGAAACTAGACAAGAGATGACAGATGTCTCCTTGTGACTAATGTTCTTAGCTTTGTATATTGTTGATTTTGATGCTGTTACTCCTTTTTCTTTCTTTACTCTTATGTAACTATCTTATTTCTCTACTCTGCTGGTACTCAATCTGTCCAATTTTCTGGTTTTTCTGTCCTCTCAATTGCTTTCATCTCTATAGAAGAGGGAAAATAGTTTCTGGTTTGCCTCCTACTGCTAGGTCCCCCTATTCTCTTGTTCTCTCACCCTCATCTGTCCTCCAGTCAGGAATTCCTAGAAGTAAAAGGATTTCAGTCTTCCCTAATTTCTCTTCTTTCTGCATTATTATAAGAAGGTGTACAAAGTCTATAGTGGTCCTGTGGTTCTCAGTCAGTATTGTCTTATATATGTTCTTTAGCCTCTGCTGTCCTATGGCATCTTAAAGTTCTTGGGATCTATGTGATCTTTATAAATCTGCTAACCCCATTTCTAATCTTTTGTTCTCCTCTGTCTTCCTACATCCCAACTCCCCAGTGACCCTTTATTCCCAAATAGTACTGCTGCTACATTTAAGGACCTGTGTGTTTTAAACACATTTCTGAATAATTCTACATTTGGGGATATGGTCATAGAGATAACTATGAGGTTAAAAGTTTCAGAATAGCAGTTGACAAAGCTTTTCATTTCCTTTACTGTGTTCAATACTGTTGATACTGATTGTATTATATCAACAAAGATAATGTGATTGTTCCATTCAGATACCTCCAGTGGTGCCCGAACTGAGAACTCTTGAGGGCCATTATAGATCTAAGGAGGACAACCCAGAAAGGAGCCATCTCCTAAGGGTCCTGAATATTAGGAAGAGAGAAATTTACAACAAACATTGCCCAGACACTAGGCAAAGAATTAAACAAATAACATCAGCAATGACAAAGGAATAGAAATGAGAAAAATTCAAAAACCCACACACACAGATCATCACCACAGGGGAATTCAGGGAAAAGGGAAATGGAACAAACTGAAGCTCAAACACCAGGACTCTTTGACATGGTAACAAAAGCAGATGTGGTAAAATGGAAATCAGAACTGATCTCTGAGATGAAAACAGAGATACTGTCCACAGTGAACAATATGATTAATAATGCTAAAGAAGAGATCAGGGGTGTGCTAGATTCTGAGATACCAAATGCAAATAGCTTCAAGCAGAACTCCAGGTGATTAAAAATGAGAATGAAAGTTTGTGAAGTAGGATGAATGAAACTGAGGGCCAATTTTCAGATCTAGAGGACAGGATTGCAGCCAATGAACAGGAAAGACATAAGTTATGGAAAATGACAAGGGACCATGAGAAATCAATCCAACACAATTCAAAGAAGAATAATGTAAGACTGATTGGAGTTACTGAGGAAGCAGGAGACAATGGAAAAGACATTGAAAAAAAACTGTTCACAAATATGGCAGGAAACTCTGCAGGAAATGAAAAATAATTAGACATACAGATAAATGAGGCAAATAGGACTCCAAATGGCTGTGACATTAAAAAAAACTACAACTAGGCATATAATTATCAAGATTCCAGATATACAACAAAAGAACAAAATACCAAAAGCAGTTAGAAAAAGGAAAAAAAAAACACATACAAAGGGTCCATCAGGATCAAAGCAGACTTTTTTTTTTTTTTTTTTTTTTTTTGCTTTTTGGAGACAGGGTCTTGCTTTGTAGTTCAGGCTGGCCCTGAGCTCACTATGGTGCCCAGGCAAGCCGCCGCGAACTCAGCAATCCTCCTGTCTCTGCCTCCCGAGTGCTGGGATTATAGGCGTGAGCCACCACGCCCAGCATTATATGTGGTAACTGGGGATCGAACTCAGGTCCTTACGCTTGCGAGGCAGGCGCCGGAACCACTGAGCTAACCCTCCGGCCCCAAAGCAGACTTTTTAACACAAACACTCAACCCAAGGAGAGTCTAGAGAAGTATTTCAAGCATTGCAGGAAAACAACATCCATCTAGATTAATGTAACCTACAAAACTATCTTTTAAAATTGATGGGAAATAAGATACTTCCATGACAAAGAAAACCTGAAAAACTTCACAAATATGAAAGCCTGTACTCCAAAACATTCTAAGGAGTATGTTGGAAAAAAAAAGAAAGTTACAAACCTTTGAGACTAACAGAGTGAACCTTTTGGGCCAGACAAGAAACTGAATGGAAAAGGGAAAAAGTAAAGAATAAAAGAGCCAAGAACAGGAAAATATGGGAGTTCTAAGACTGTCCATGTCATTCATAACCATTAATATCAATGGGCTCAGTTCTCCAATTAACAGGAGGAATGCATCAATCTGCTGCATACAGGAAACACACCTAATTCAGAAGGAAAGCCACAGACTGAAAGTAAAGGGATGGAAAACAATTCTCCATGCAACAGGAAACTGCAAGAGTGGCTATCCTGTTTACAGACAAAATAGATTTCAAACCAAACCGATTAAGAGAGACAAAGAAGGCCACTGTATTTTCATACAGGGAGCAATGCAAGAGAAAGAAATGACAATCATAATTATGCACCAAATTCCAGGGCATCAAACTATATAAAACAAATATTAATGGATATGAAAAGCCAGATAAGCACTAATACAATAGTAGTATGGGACTTCAAAACCCCGCTGTCACAAATAGAGATAGTGACTGGACAAAATAAGGAAATAATTGAGTGAAACCAAACTTTTGAACAAATAGACTTAATAGATGTCTACAGAGTATTTCACTCCACAAAGCCATACTATATGTTCTCAGCTGTTCGAAGATCATTCTCCAAAATAGATCATATCCTACTTCATAGAACAGGATTAAGTAAATGCGAAGCAATTGAAGTTATCCCCGTGTATACTGTCAGACCATAGTACCTTGAAATTGGAGATCAATAGCAAAAGAAATTCCAAGATCCTCATAAACACATGGAAATTGAACAACACTGCTGAACAACCAATGGGTCAGAGAAGAAATTAAACAGGTTTTACAATTAAATGATAACCTCAGTACAACACACAGCAATTTATGGGACACAATGAAGGCAGTTCTAGGAGAAAAATTCATAATACTTACACTTGGAAAATAGAGCAAGCTCAAGTAAACAATCTAATGCTGAATCTCAAGTTACTAGAAAAGGAGGAACAAAACAAACCCAAAGCTCATACTAGGGAAGAAATTATAAAGGTCAGGGCAGAAATTAATGTAATGGAGACTAAGAGAATGATACAAAAAAATCAACGAATCAAAGAGTTCTTTGAAAGGATAAACAAAATTGACAAACCCTTGGCCCACCTTATCAAACAAAGGAAGGAAAAGGCTCCAATCCGTGCTATTGGGAATGAAAAGGGGTTAATCATCACAGATCCAGTGGAAGTCCAAAGGATAATAAAACCCTATGTTGGGGGCTGGAGATTTAGCTCAGTGGTTCTGGTGCCTGCCTTGCAAGCGCAAGGTCCTGAGTTCTATCCCCAGTAACCACATACAATGCTGGGCGTGGTGACTCACACCCACCAGCAATCAATATAACATACCACAGTGCCGAGCAGGGTGGCTCACGCCTGTAATCCCAGCACTCAGGAGGCAGAGGCAGGAGGATTGCTGAGTTGGAGGCTTGCCTGGGCTACATAGTGAGCTCAGGGCCAGCCTGAACTACAAAG